>CM045734.1:56963563-57001063 GCA_024760905.1 Plotosus lineatus
TTAACTTGCTGGAAGGCCAGAGCTCATCTCAGCCGATACTGAGCGAAGGTGGGGTACACCCTGAACAGCTCACCAGTCCATTACGCACACGTGGGCCAATTTGTTAATAATGTTGAGGTTCTCTTTGGGAGTAACGAGGATGGATAGGATCAGAAACGAGTACATCAGAGGGACAGCACATGTTAGATGTTTTGGAGACAAAGTCAGAGAGGCTAGATTGAGATGGTTTGGACATGTACAGAGGAGGGATAGTGAGTATATTGGTAATAGGATGTTGACATTGGAACTTCCAGGCAAAAGGCCTAGAGGAAGACCAAAGAGACGATTCATGGATGTGGTGAAGGAGGACATGAAGGTCGTTGGTGTAAGAGAAGATGCAAAGGATAGGGAGAGATGGAGGCAGATGATTCGCTGTGGCGACCCCTGAAGAGAAAAGCCGAAAAGAAAGAAGGGCCAATTTGTTAATAAGCAGCCAATCAGTGTAACGTGCATGTCTTTGGTCATTTTGAGGAAACCCACTGAAGCAAAGGGAGAACATGCACACTCCAGAAATGGGCTCAGTATGGCCATTAAACATTATAATAAAATATATTTACAGTTCGGTGTTCAGAAAAATGGAAAACTAAATGGTGGTTTTACACAAATTTAAAAATAAGCTTTGGAACATTTAGATTATTGAAGTCACTTTTAGAACAAATCGCATCAAAATATCTGAAGAGTTGCAAGTCCCCACTGATAGAATGATATTTTACATGCTTTGTCTATTCTTGTACTCATCCACAATTTCAGTGTGCAATATTAACACTTAATTTCTACAATACTGCCCTCCCAAGCCAGACCGCAGTATCTGCAGTTTCATGAAACTGCAGATACTGCGGTCTGGCTTGGGAGGGCAGAATAATTCAAGTAATAAAAGGAACCTAGAAATAGTCAACATACTGTATATCAATTATTTCTCCAAAAGATGAGTCATTTCATAACTGAGGGTTTGAAAGGTTAAAGTACTTGAGAAAGGAATGGCATTGCTGTATCATGTAGAAAAACCAGATATGCAGATTAGGTTACCTGTTCCTGCAGTGCTTTTAAAGCCATACAATAGATTATAGTTACCATCCTGAACGGAACAGCCAAACGGAAAAGAAGATTTCTACGAATTCACAAAATACTTTCCTTTCCAAAATTGAAAGTCGATTCATTATCTGTTAAAATGTGCGTTGCTGACGTTACAGTTTCACCGCATGGAAAGATGTCTCACTAGATATCAACACTTCCAAATTTTTACTGGATGACAAACTAAGTACAGACGCTCCCAACTTACGTTTTAGTTCAGTTCCGAACATAAGGTTTAAAAATAATAATAAGTTGTTACTGTACGTTCCAGTGACAAAACATTCATACTGTACTATCCATCCATAAAGACCATTACTGCATCTCAAAACACCCAGAAACCAATTATTATAAACATAACATTGTAATATCAAATACCAACATTAATTTGAAATAAATTAAATTCAAGCAAAAATAGTTTCAAATTGATACATTTTAATGAAATTCACTCATCAAATAGAGCCTTTAACATTCTCTGTTGCGAGATCTTTCTGCTTGTAAATGGTTCCAATGGTCAACAGAGCCATTTGGAAGAAATGTGCAACATTCACACGTTTTTCCACCAGCAACAATTTTCTTGATAATTGCCATCTTGCCACTTTTTCTGATTACAGTCGGCCGCCAATTTACGAAGACCCCTTTGTACGAAATCCCCAGATTACGAAAAACATTTCCCCAACTCAACTTCCTTCTGTCTATCTGGGAGGCCAGCAGGGCAGGATGTTGAGAGACAGCCAATGAGAGAGCAACTCACACGTCCTGTGAAATTTTGATTGGCGCGTTTGAATTTCTTTTTGTAAGAGGGGGTTGTTGAATTCGAAGCACATTCCCTGCTTGACAAACTCAACTTTTGTCTCTCAAGTTCCCGCCCCGCTGGCCTCCCAGAGAGACAGAAGGAAGCTTCACTCTAGTTTTTTTTTTAAAGTTGATTAATTCAGTAAATGTTTAATAATTTGGGCACATCTGAGCTCATCTGGAATTCCAATCCCTCAAGGAATCAAATTAAAGTCGAGTTTGTCAAGCAGGGAATGCGCTTCGAATTCCACATCTTGTGGGCGTGGCCCACAGCAAGAGAGAAGTGTGTATCAAAATGTTTAATGGTTTCATTAATAAATGGGTTTAATAAATAATTACTTTTAACACATTTCATACAAAATTGGTGTACTTCTCATTTTTAAAGGGTTTATCCAGTCCAAGGACTGGAGACTTGGAACGAATTAGGCGTCTAACATGCAAGATGCGACCCCTCCTTATGAAATCCGCTCTGGAACAGATTAATTTCATAAATTGGGGGCCGACTGTACCACCATCACTAGTAGGCTTACGCGTCTGAGCAACCATATTTGCTTAGGGTTACAAAAGTCTGCAAAACAGTGTAAACACAAAGATCAGAGACGACCTTTTAACACAAGGGAAACACATGGTGAACTGGGAAGAAGGAGGGCAGCATCATTATGTCAGCGTACTACGTAGTTACGTCTCCTACTACAGAGAGCATGCTAAACTGAAAATTTGACTTGTAACAATTAAAAAAAAAAAATGAACGTAAAGCGGGTAGTGAGCCCATCATATGTCCAGCAGAGAGCAGCATTTGCATGGACAGCCCCCGCCCCTTTATTTTCTCGGGAGTCGCCACAGCAAATCATGATTCGCACAAGTTTTTATGTCAGATGCCCTTCCTGTCACAACCCTTTAGCACGGGACAGAAACATGCTGACGGCTTTGCAGCTCCTCTTTACGAAAGTCAGCAATGGTTCTTTTACATGAACCTCACACCATAGACCAGGGGTGTCAAACTCATGCCACAAAAGGGTTGTGTGGCTGCAGGTTTTTGTTTCAACCAAGCAGCAGCGCACCTGACTTGGCTCATTCAAACAACAGATAAGAGTCTTCAGGCAGCTGATTGGTCAATGTGTGTGTTTTGTACAAAGACTGACCAATCAACTGCCTGAAGACTCTTATCTGTTGTTTGAATGAGCCAAGTCAGGTGTGCTGATGCTTGGTTGAAACAGAAACCTGCAGCCACATGGCCCTTTTGACACGCTTGCCATAGACAGTGAGAGACATGTCCAGCCTTTGATAACCCAGTTAGCTGCACTGTGGGGGAAATTTCCAACAACATGAACAATATGTGTGGCTGGGAAAAAAAATAAATAAAAATTGGAGTAATGAAACAAACCAAACTTAGTAATTCCATCACCTTTCAGATCACTCACCAGCTCAAAAAATGTTTTCTAGTTGGAAGCTGAAGGTTTTTTTTTTCTCTCTCATTATGGAATTGACCTACTGTGCTTTTTCTTCCTGTTCCTCCTGATGGTCTGATCTTGCTCTTTTTGCTTTCTAAAATCGTTTTTTTTTTTTTTTTATAAAATACAAATCACTTATTATACACATGTAAGCCGCTTTCGGATTTGAATGAATAAGTTAAGAAAAAAAAAAAAAAAACACAACGAAATGATTCCACAGTATATCCGACTTTGTTTCCAATATGGCGGCGCGCGCCATGAAGAGAGAGGAATGAAGCCGACAAGCCTTTGAGATCGGCGCTGCATGTTATTGGAATAATCACACAGTGCCGAGATGGTTTCTGAACGTCGACACGGAGGAGTTTGTGAGAGAAAGCGCGGCTTACCTGGACTGCCGATCGTTCAACCGAGCAAGTGATGGTCGAGTCCTAAACCAGGCCTGAACTTCGCGCCTTCTGTCAGGGCTCCCCAATTTATCCACAAAAGGCCGGTGTGGGCGCAGCTTTTCACTTCAAACAAGCAGTAGCCACGCCCCTTCCCCCCCAGCTTCAATCACGAGCGCGGCCATCTTTCATTCTTCAATCAAGGAGATCTTCCCAAGATGGCGCCACTTCAGAATTGAAACAGTAATGTCCAATCGAGTTTTTGTTTACTTTTTCTTTTGATGATCAGTGATTGGTGGAAACAGGTGGAAGTTGGTCACGTTTGGCGACCGTTTGGTTGAAGTGAAAAGCTGCACCCACACCAGCACTTTGGGGAGAAGATTTGAAACCCCTGCGCTGATGCAGTGGTTCTCAAATCGTGGGGCGCGCCCCTCCCCCAGCGGTGCTATGCGGGAGGGGGTCGGTCCCAGGGAACATTCTTTTTTTTTTGCCGTACTGTATTTGGATAAAGTGTAATTCTACATCCACTACAGCAGGTGGCAGTGGCTTCCACACTGTTCAACGACCGAGAGAAAAACGAGCCTGCACGCTCTCCACATATCACGCATACACAGTGGTTAATAGGCTCTGACTTCCGGTTAGGGCAAAAACCATGGCACTCAGACCCCAATCGATCTGGAAAACGACGCAATAAATGTAAATAGTTGGGATGTTTTGGATCCCTAGAGATATGAATATAATGTAAACATTTGCAGCATGTCCGGAAGGTTTGGAAGCTACATCGACACATAATAGGAGGTACACACCTAAATAATATTCCCCATGTCAAACACGTCAACTGCCACGCCCACCTCTCTTATCTTAGTATAGTGTCGCAAGGATTTCAAATGATATATACCACAAATTACAAGGAATTTTTCAGACACTTTTTTTGTAACAAAACAGCACTGCACATTTATAACCACAAACACTTACACTTAAGCTACACATGTAATATTATATCATATAAATGAGCACGAGCAACATGATACTTTTTTATTGATTACAGATACGGTATGCACAATAACAGACCAGTCACATACATACTTGTCATGTTAAGAATTAACTCATTTAAGATACAGGTACAAGTTCACATGGGATATTGATGCACAATGGGTGAAACATCTACAGAGTACATGCACATGCACGTGCCATCGCAGTACCAGTTTAGGGGAGAACACAACTGGTCTCCTTGCAGGAAGTTCCTAAAGTGACCCTCCCTACTTGCATAAAAGGTGACAGATTTGTTAAGAACCCACCATGATCACAGAGAGCTGAATCAAAAGAGATTGCAGGCACAATCATATCATCCCCAGTATCAACAACATTCAATCAGAGTGTTGTGTCCTGTGCGACACAATTTGCTTTAATAGAACCAGTGATAGATACACCAGCATGACTATGCAGGGATCTGAAAGCACTGGAGAACTGCAAAACTGATGGATTGTTGTTCCACCCACTATGTTGTCGCACAGCAGAGAAAAAGTTCCAAACGGTACTGAGATAACTTGTATGTCAATAAATAGCTCTGTGCAGGATTTTCACCCATTAACAATTCCTGAGACAATTTGAGGATAATCTCAATGTTACACAAGAAACCAATGACACCCATCTTTCTCTGATCAAAACACACCTTTGCACCAGACATATCCGTCATACTCAGTAACACTGACTTTACATTAAAAACCTCTCAGTGTAAGCAAGATTTTCTGGCCTTAGTGGACTTTTCTAACCTTTTGCACAAGGCAGACGACTGTTGAAAATATCAAAGAGATGGTCAATAACAGATACAAAATTTGCTGTCCCCGCACAGTCATCAAAATCATCTCCACCTATTTGACGTCCGTACCGTAAAGCAGCAGCTACTGAAGAACTCATTGTTCATCATCAGTTCATTTTCTGTAACCGCTTCATCCTAATTAGGGTCACGGGGAGGCTGGTGCCCATCCCAGCCAACTCAGAGCGAGGGCAGAGTACACCCTAGACAGCTCGCCAGGCCATCGCAGGGTGGAAACACGCTGACGGCTTTGCAGCTACTCTTGTCGAAAGTCAGCAATGGTTCTTTTACATGCCTCACACCATAGACAGTGACAGACATGACCGGCCTTTGATAACCCAATTAGCTGCACTGGGGGGGGGGGGGGGGGCAGTGACAACCTTGTGGAGAGTGGGACTCGAACCCCCAACCTTTGGATCAGCAATCCGGCTCCTTATACCACTAGACCACCACTGCCCACCGATAATTAGAACTCTTTGTTTGTGCTGCTGACCTCACATTCATTGTCTGCTTTTGGAAGCGAATATGTTTAATAGTAAGTTTGTTTGCAGCACATAAACCTTCAGAAGCTTGAAGTTCCTGCAAACGTACAATATCTTTCCATTTAGCTGTAGCAACCGACGTTTTAATTTCACTTAAAGAACGAAGTGCACCTCTGACATTTTTAATCAGGTGACAAGCATCAAAGAACTCATGTATATTACGAGAACTGTCAGATGGGTGTGGAAAACTACTATTGATATTATCATGTAAAATTGAACAACCTAAAAGAGTTTCCATTTTTTGATTTGCAGTATGACCATCCATAACAAGAGCCAAAACATGTCCATTACAACCATACACTGCACAAATAACAGATAATAACAACTAACACTGGATTTCTGCTGATAAACTATTGGTTAAAAAAATATGCAACAGGCACTTTCCACTGGCCCTGGAGGCCAACAGCCAGAACAACAAGTGCCTCAGTGGCCTCTTCTGCACCACCTTCCAGTGACCCTGCACCGAGGTCAACAAAGCCAACCAGCTCTTGATGCTTTGGATCCCAGTCGAGATGCTTCCTCAGAGACATTCCATCAGGCATGATGCTGCAGTAGTTGTGGTTTCGTGAATCAGCTGCTGCCTTTGACTGAAGTAGGTTTAGCAGCTGCTGGGAAATTCCAGGCTTCGCTGATATGCTGTTCACCCATCGAGAATGCAACATAAGAACTAAATGTGAATTGTATTATCCAACAAGAGGTCTAGGGACCAGGTCCCTCATCTGGGCAAACTGATTAAATAAAATACTAGAATTATTTAGGATTAGGTACAGTACACTGAAAAAACAGAGACATTTGAAGTACCATCGCACAAAAAACTGAGAGTTCATAAGGAATATTTTAATATATGATACATAAACACCTGTATTTTTTTTCATGGAATTCAATGACTATGACAGGTGGCACCACCATATGAACTTATTTTATCGAGGCGCCCTATGTAACTTCACACTCATAATATAAAAACATTTCCTGAGGTAATTTTTAAGAAGATGAAAATGCTAAGGTCAACAGATGGACACCGCCAACCCTCGTCCATACGACGCAATAAATTGTGTACATGTTATATAACTCTGAACACAAAATGTTGCTGTACTGATACATATAGTTCGGTTTTACAAATCTACACCGGAAACCAATTTTGTGTCCAGAACAGCGATTCAAGAAGCAACTTTTGCTCCATCTCACCCTATCCTCTGCATCTTTTTCTCTTACACAAACTACCTTCATGTCCTCCTTCACCACATCCATGAATCGTCTCTTTGGTTTTCCTCTAGGCCTTCTGCCTGGTAGTTCCAGCCTCAGCATCCTACTACCAATATACTCACTATCCCTCCTCTGTACATGTCCAAACCATCTCAATCTAGCCTCTCTGACTTTGTCTCCAAAACGTCTTACATGTGCTGTCCCTCTGATGTGCTCATTCCTGATCCTATCCATCCTCGTTACTCCCAAAGAGAACCTCAACATTTTCATCTCTGCTACCTCCAGCTCTGCCTCATGTCTTTTCCCCAGGGCCACTGTTTCTAAACCATATAACATCGCTGGCCTCAACACCGTCTTGTACACTTTTCCTTTCATTCTCGCCGATACTGTCCTATCACACATCACACCGCTCACTTTTCTCCAACCTTTCCAACCAGCCTGCACGCGCTTCTTCACCTCTTTTCCACACTCTCCATTGCTCTGGATTGTTGATCCTCCACTTTCCTCATCTCTGCTCCTTGTAACCTCACTATTCCTGTTGGCATTCATACACATGTATTCTGGTATCCAGGTAGTCTAAACGAGCTATTAAGCTAATCATCTGAATCAACCAATTAACTCTAAACACCTGCAAAAGATTCCTGAGGCTTTTAAAAACTCCCAGCCTGGTTCATTACTCAAAACTGCAATCATGGGTAAGACTGCCGACCTGACTGCTGTCCAGAAGCCCATCATTGACACCCTCAAGCAAGAGGGTAAGACACAGAAAGAAATCTCTGAGCGAATAGGCTGTTCCCAGAGTGCTGTATCAAGCCACCTCAGTGGGACGTCTGTGGAAAGGAAAAAGTGTGGCAGAAAACACTGCACAACCAGAAGAGGTGACCGGACCCTGAGGAAGATTGTGGAGAAGAGCCGATTCCAGACCTTGGGGGACCTGTGGAAGCAGTGGACTGGGCTACAGGTGCCGCATTCCCCAGGTCAAGCCACTTTTGAACCAGAAACAGCGGCAGAAGCGCCTGACCTGGGCTACAGAGAAGCAGCACTGGACTGTTGCTCAGTGGTCCAAAGTACTTTTTTCGGATGAAAGCAAATTTTGCACGTCATTTGGAAATCAAGGTGCCAGAGTCTGGAGGAAGACTGGGGACAAGGAAATGCCAAAATGCCTGAAGTCCAGTGTGAAGTACCCACAGTCAGTGATGGTCTGGGGTACCATGTCAGCTGCTGGTGTTGGTCCACTGTGTTTTATCAAGGGCAGGGTCAATGCAGCTAGCTATCAGGAGATTTTGGAGCACTTCATGCTTCCATCTGCTGAAAAGCTTTATGGAGATGAAGATTTCATTTTTCAGCACGACCTGGCACCTGCTCACAGTGCCAAAACCACTGCTAAATGGTTTACTGACCATGGTATTACTGTGCTCAATTGGCCTGCCAACTCTCCTGACCTGAAGCCCATAGAGAATCTGTGGGATATTGTGAAGAGAAAGTTGAGAGACACCAGACCCAACACTGTGGATGAGCTTAAGGCCGCTATCGAAGCATCCTGGGCCTCAGTAACACCTCAGCAGTGCCACAGGCTGATTGCCTCCATGCCACGCCACATTGAAGCAGTCATTTCTGCAAAAGGAGTATAACTTGTACTACTAAAGTAGTAGACCAAGTGTTGAGTGCATAACTGAACATAATTATTTGAAGGTTGACTTTTTTTTTTTTTTATATTAAAAACACTTTTTTTTTTTTTTTTATTTTTTTTTTTATTTTTTTTTTTATTGGTCGGATGAAATATGCAAATTTTTTTTAATAGGAATTTTGGGTTTTCATGAGCTGTATGCCAAAATCATCAGTATTAAAACAATAAAAGACCTGAAATATTTTGGTTGGTGTGCAATGAATCTAAAAATATATGAAAGTTTAATTTTTATCAGTACATTACAGAAAATAATGAACTTTATCACAATATGCTAAGTTTTTGAGAAGGCCTAGTGTGTGTGTATATATAATATTATACAAGTAAATTTGGCGTAGCCTGGAGACAGGCTAATTCGATTTAAGTCGTTTTTCGACTTACATTGGTTCTCCTGGAACCAATTAACGACGTTGGATGAGGTATACCTGTATCTTAAAATACTTATCGCTTTTAAATTATTCTTTTTCATAAATGTATAACTTTTTTTTAAAATCCATCAACAGACAACAATATTTTACTCCAGACTTTATAAAGGTTTTTGATGATTCTTGAAAAGGAGAATAACTTCATGGAAAATAACATTTTTGGTAATATGTTTTCAATTTTTAATTACATACTCTTATTCTTTAAAAAAAACTGCGGGGGAAATTTTAAACCGCAACTCTAACAATGAACTGGGCGAGTCATTACATATCTTGTTTATATTTTATGCTACGAATATGACCAATCAAAAAATAAAGAAAAAAATTAAAAATTCATAAAAATGGAGAAAATTTAATCCGAACATCAAAATAAACCTTGGTTCTTACGATTCAAAAAACCCATCGAGCTCAACTTATATTTTATATACTTAAACTCGTGTTTAAAACTAGAGGCCCAGTGCAGCCAAGACATGAACCTTGAAGGAATCGTGTTACCATGGTAAAGATCCACTATGTGGGGCGTCAAGGTCCGTTCTGCGCTACAATGACTCCCACTTTCTATCATTACTTCACTCAGACTGCAAACATCGCGGCAGAATCTTTATCACAATATGCTAATTTTTTGAGAAGGACTAGTGTGTGTGTATGTGTATATATAGTAGTCCTTCTCAAAAAATTAGCATATTGTGATAAAGTTCATTATTTTCTGTAATGTACTGATAAAAATTAAACTTTCATATATTTTAGATTCATCGCACACCAACTGAAATATTTCAGGTCTTTTATTGTTTTAATTCTGATGATTTTGGCATACAGCTCATGAAAACCCAAAATTCCTATCTCAAAAAATTAGCATATCATGTTCAGGTAGTCTAACCGAGCTATTAACCTAATCATCTGAATCAACCAATTAACTCTAAACACCTGCAAAAGATTCCTGAGGCTTTTAAAAACTCCTAGCCTGGTTCATTATTCAAAACCCGCAATCATGGGTAAGACTGCCGACCTGACTGCTGTCCAGAAGGCCATCATTGACACCCTCAAGCAAGAGGGTAAGATACAGAAAGAAATCTCTGAGCGAATAGGCTGTTCCCAGAGTGCTCTATCAAGCCACCTCAGTGGGACGTCTGTGGGAAGGAAAAAGTGTGGCAGAAAACGCTGCACAACCAGAAGAGGTGACCAGACCCTGAGGAAGATTGTCACTTCATGCTTCCATCTGTTGAAAAGCTTTATGGAGATGAAGATGTTCATTTTTCAGCACGACCTGACACCTGCTCACAGTGCCAAAACCACTGCTAAATGGTTTACTGACCATGGTATTACTGGGCTCAATTGGCCTGCCAACTCTCCTGACCTGAAGCCCATAGAGAATCTGTGGGATATTGTGAAGAGAAAGTTGAGAGACACCAGACCCAACACTGTGGATGAGCTTAAGGCCGCTATCGAAGCATCCTGGGCCTCCGTAACACCTCAGCAGTGCCACAGGCTGATTGGCTCCATGCCACGCCCGCATTGAAGCAGTCATTTCTGCAAAAGGATTCCCGACCAAGTATTGAGTGCATAACTGAACATAATTATTTGAAGGTTGACTTTTTTGTATTAAAAACACTTTGTTTATTGGTCGGATGAAATAATATGCAATTTTTTTTTTTTTTTAAGAGGAATTTTTGGTTTTTCTTTACTTTTTGGCTAAAATTATCAATATTAAAACAATAAAAGGCTTGAACTACTTCAGTTGTGTGTAATGAATCTAAAATATACTTCAGTCTAATGTTTATCAGTACATTACAGGAAATAATGAACTTTATCACAATATGCTAATTTTTTTAGAAGAACTAGTACAGGCTTATACTGGCGCTTCTCTGACCCTCGGTGTCGACTCCTCTGTCTCTCAGCTTTACACACGTCAGTCCACATCATAGTCAGCTCATCACTCCACCACGGTTTTCTTTGTTTCCTTCGACTAAATACATTAGACAGTCACTTTTTTAGTAGCTAACTTCGAACACATTTCAGTTTTCACAGTCTACAAACGCATGAGAGCAGAGAACAAGTGCAGGAAAATCTAGAGAGGTGGAGGTATGCCCTGGAAAGGAGGGGAATGAAGATTAGCCTCAGTAAGACAGAGTACATGTGCATGAATGCCAAGGACCAAAGAGGAACGGTGAGATTACAGGGAGCAGAGATAAGAAAGGTGGAGGATTTTAAGTACTTAGGCTCAACAATCCAGAGCAATGGAGAGTGTGGAAAAGAGGTGAAGAAGCGTGTGCAGGCAGGTTGGAATGGTTGGAGAAAAGTGTCCGGTGTGATGTGTGATAGGAGGGTATCGGCAAAAATGAAAGGAAAAGTGTACAAAAGCGGTGTTGAGGCCAACGATGCTGTATGGGTTAGAAACAGTGGCCCTGGGGAAAAGACAGGAGGCAGAGCTGGAGGTAGCAGAGATGAAAATGTTGAGGTTCTCTTTGGGAGTAACGAGGATGGATAGGATTAGGAATGAGTGCGTCAGAGGGACAGCACATGTAAGGCGTTTTGGAGACAAAGTCAGAGAGGCTAGATTGAGATGGTTTGGACATGTACAGAGGAGGGATAGTGAGTATATTGGTAATAGGATGCTGAGGCTGGAACTACCAGGCAAAAGGCCTAGAGGAAGACCAAAGAGACGATTCATGGATGTGGTAAAGGAGGACATGAAGGTCGTTGGTGTAAGAGAAGAAGATGCAAAGGATAGGGTGAGATGGAGGCAGATGATTCGCTGTGGCGACCCCTGAAGGGAAAAGCCGAAAGGAAAAGAAGAAGACAGTCTACAAACGCATCATAGGCATTATTGATATCACTTTGATGTTTGCTTGACAGTTTCAGTTCCTCCACAATACACTGAATACTCCGTGCTGTGTCTGTAGAACTCATGAAGGTATCTGGGAGTATTGATGAATCAATAGATGTACCTCCAGGCCATGTTGAATGCATTGAACAAAACTTTTGCTGCGTGTTTTGAATGGCGTCTGTGAGGAAGAATTCCTCTGTCTGTCCTCCTTTCGGCTTTTTCCCTTTTACTCAGGAGTCGCCACAGCGAATCATCTGATTCGCACGTTTGATTTGGCAGAGGTTTTTACGTCGGATGCCCTTCCTGTCACAACCCTTTTTAGCAAGGGACAGAAACACGCTGACGACTTTGCAGCTACTCTTTACGAAAGTCAGCAATGGTTCTTTTACATGCCTCTCACCATAGACAGTGAGAGACATGGCCCGTTAGCTGCACTGGGGGGGGACAGTGACAACCTTGTGAAGAGTGGGACTCGAACCCCCAACCTTTGGATCAGTGATCCAGCGCACTATACCACTAGACCACCACTGCCCCTAGTGTGAGGAAGAATTCCTCTATTATTTGTATTTCGTTACAGCGACATCTACAGGCTAAGGCAGTTGCTGAGGAGGACTGGGCGTGGGATAGTGCTGACCAATAAAAAGCTGCTGTTTAAACACATCACAAAGAAAAACCGCTCGAAGGATTAAAACGATTTTTTTTTTTTTTTTTACAAGAGGCATCATATATGTCTTTCCACATAGAACGTGTTCGCTTTTTCAATCATTTTCTTTGAAATTGTAATATAAATCTTGCGTGTAATAAAATCCTATGCCATTGAAAACCAAAAAAACAAAACTGTAAACAAGGACGTATGGTGCATTCAAATGCACTGAGCTACATCCCATCAGCATAACATACAATACTTGCTGAAATTAGTTTTTATTAATATCTGTACTCTTTAAATTTCATGAGTTCACACTAGCAAGAGTGAAACAGACTACAAATAACTTTTTCAAACATTCAGAAAATTAATGAATCTCTTTAATCCCCACTAGGATCGCAGGGAGGCTGCAGCCCAGCTCAGTCAACTCTGGTCGAGGGCAGAACCAGGCCTTGCGGCTTGCAGAAGTGGTTCTTTTCCAGCTTCTCACCACAGACAATGAGACACATGGTCATCCTTAGTCAGTTAGCTGCAATTGGGTGGTGGCGGTGGGGGGGGGCAGTAATGACAACCCAGTGATAGTGGGACTTGAGCCTGCAACCTTGGGATCAGTAAATCTATACTACCAGGCCACGATCGCAGACCTTAAGCAGGCCGATGTAAACCATCAAAACATGTTTTAGCGGGCTGCAACTTTGATAACGTCACCGTAAAAACCACCCGATGATGAAGCATACATTTTTATCCTGAAACAGAAGAGTCTGGAAAGCTTTTCTTTCATCTTTTCATTGTCATCATCGTCTTCTTCCGCTTAGTCCAGGGTCGGGTCGCGGGGGCAGCAACCTTAGCAAAGAGGTCCAGACGTCCCTCTCCCGAGCCACTTCCTCCAACTCTCCCGGGGGGACACCGAGGCGGTCCCAGACAAGCCGAGAGACATAGTCCCTCCAGCGTGTTCTAGGTCGACCCCGGGGTCTCTTCCCGGCTGGACATGCCCGAAACACCACACCAGGGAGGCGTCCGGGGGGCATTCTGACCAGATGCCCGAGCCACCTCAACTGGCCCCTCTCATCTTGTTTTAAGAATCAAAATTAAGTTCAAGATGACAGTCATGAGTGAATTCCTGCTTTCTGATTTAAAAGGTGTAAAAAAAAAAAATATATATATATATATATACAGCCGGCCCCCCTACTGACGAAGACCCCTGGGTACGAAATCCCCGGGTTACAAAGATCGTTTTCCTAAGTTTCCATCCCCGGGATACGAAAACAACCCCCTCTTATGAAAAGAAATTCAAATGCGCCAATCAAAATTTCACACAACACGCGAGTTGCTTCTCTCATTGGCTGTCTCTCAACATCCCGCCCTGCTGGCCTTCCAGATAGAGACAGAAGGAAGCTTCACTCTTTAGTTTAGTTTTTTAAGTTGTTTTAATTCAGTAAATGTTTAATAAATGTGGGTGCATTTGAGCTCATCTGGAATTCCGGTCCCTCAAGGAATCAAATTAAAGTTGAGTTTGGACCTCCTTTGTCAAGCAGGGAATGCGTTTTGAATTCCAGGTCTTGTGGGCATGGCCCACAGCACGAGAGAGAGAGACGGGTGTGTGTGTGTGTGTGTGTGTTAATAAAAAATGTTTAATAATGGTTTTGTTAATAAAATGGTTTAATATGTTAATAAAATGTTTAAATGGTTTAATAAATCATTTTCTTTTACTTTTAACACATTTCATACAAAATTGTTGTACTTTTATCATTTTTAAAGGGTTTATGGGGTTTATCCAGTCCAAAGACTGGAGCCTTGGAACGAATTAGGCGTTTGACATGTAAGCTGCGACCCCTACTTACGAAATCGCCGCTATACGAAAAAGGCTGTGGAACGGATTAATTTCGTAGGTAGGGGCCGACTATATATTCTTAGGAAGACAATTTCACACAATGTAGATTTAATGCAATGCACATATAATATACACCAGGGATCACCAACGTGGTGCCCGTGGGCACCAGGTAGCCCGCAAGGACACTATAAGTTGCCCGCGGACCTGTTCACTGCTAGTTTTAGGACAGGCCCACAGCTCCATAGCGCCACTCTCCATTGAGCTGCATCTAATTTTTTTGAATATATTTTAAATCAAATCAATATCTTCACATAGATAAATATCATTAATTATTAATGATAACATATAATTAAAGGTAAATTGAGCAAATTTGTAATTTCAGAGGTGTGTTTTGACCTGGTAGCCCTTCGCATTAATTGGTACCCAAGAAGTAGCTCTCGGTTTCAAAAAGGTCGGTGACCCCTGATATACACCATGTACAAATACACCAACATTAATCGGAATTTTTTATGAAATTTATACCACAAGGCTGTTGGATTGAGTCGTGGGGTTATTCGGTTCGAAACAAACAGATCAAGGCTTTAAAATCACACCTGAAAGGAAACATTCCCATCGATGATGTATTAAACTTTATGAATTGAGTCCACAGTCATAGCATTTGAAACAATCGGTCAAAAAAAAAAAAAATGTCTTCAAGATGGAAGATTTTGGGCTTTCAGCTTTCTTATTTTTTGTTTTATAACTGGACAGAGAGATGAAAACATTCCTGCAAAACAAACAACTCATGTGGTATAAAAGGAATAAAACATTTTTCTGATGTGACATGAGTGGACAATTATGACAGAGTATTACGACCATGGTGAGAATTACAAATATATGTATACAGGGATCCCTCACTCTCCGTGGTTAATTGGGACCGAGATCCCCCCGTGACCACTGATTTCCCCCCTGACTGACATACGTACATGTATGTGTTTATATAATACCAATAAATACATATTCAATGCTATAAATTCTTATAACAATTAAACATTAAAAAATAATGCATAAGATGTAAATAAAATAAGTACACACACATAGATGCGAGCACGCACATAGATATGTGCCTCATATAAAAATGTAAGTAGTTTTGTTGGGTTGTTTTTTGTTTGGGGTCCCCCCCCCATACCAGGCCTTGTTTTGTGGCATTTTCCTGAACTTTTCCAATATTTTTATAAAACCTGTGATGCGCTGAAGCCACAGGAACTGAAGCACTAAGTAGCGAGGGATTGCTGTATATATATAAAATTCTGTGGTCGAGAATAAAATATTAAACTCCTGTTTCAAGGGAAAAAAGTCGAACACGGGCAAGATCGAGTCGTGATGTGAGAAAAAGAGAAAAGAAGAGAGTTGTAACACAGTGAGGGGAAACGAGAGCAACACTGCAAGAGAAAAAAAAAATTGTGAGCATCAGCCAAAAAAAAAAAAAAAAAAAAAACTTAGATAAAAAGTTTTACCACTGCATGAGAGAAAACAGTCGATGTTGCTTAAGTAAACTGAAAATCCGAGAGGAGAAAATAAATTCTACTAAATTTCACTAAGAATATACCAAACAGAACGGGGAGACGAAGCTTAACTGCAAATCAGGCGACAGCTCAGGCCGTCACTTTAATCCTTTATTGAACACAGTATTTCTTGCTGAGTAACTACAGCCAACATGCATTCATTTTCTGAACCAGTTAATCCTACTTGGCATGGTACACCCTGGACAGCACGCCAGGCCATCGCAGGGCCAACACACACCCAACCATCACATTCACACCGAGGGGAGATTTGGCAAAGCCAGTTAACCCACTGTGCATGTTTTAGGACTGTGGGAGGAAACTGGAGGACCTGGAGGAAACCCACACAAGTACGGGGAGAACATGCAAACTCCACACAGAAACACCCAAGCTGTGAATCGAACCCAGGACCTTCTGGCTGTGAGGCAGATGTGCTCACCGCTATAACCGATGACTTTATTCTCAATCTTTAATTTGTCCCCCGTACAATACGCCTCGAACATTCTGTCATGGAAAATAAACGACTGTCCTCTTCAAATTCTCAAGTGGTCCATTCTCTCTTTGGACTGGCCTTGACTGCGCAGCACTCCGGTCCCCTCAGCACTTTCCATCAAATATTAAAAGGGAGCGTATCAACATGAACGAATACTAAAGTACTGAGTATTTTACACTCCATCCAAAGCCTGTACCAGACAACTCTCAGCGCTCTCTGTGAGAAATCATCATCAGAACGTCTCAAATTTAATAATAATAATAAAAAAAATAATAATAATAAAACTCGTCAAAACTCTTCTTCCAATCACCAAGCAAAAAGATAAACCCACACAAAGTCTTTATCATCCCGGCAGGGTGGTGTGTGCTCATTCCACGCTCAACGCCTTCCTCTTTTTAGCTGTGCGCGTGTAGGCGTAATGACGCCACTCTACATCCGCCGTGCTCTCGTTCTCCAGGGTGCCCAGCTTGATCATGTACACTGTGGACCAGACAAAAACCACAGACGCTCGAGTTATTAGTGTCTCGGTTTACTCAGAATCCTACAGCGTAGGAAATTACATCATGCTCTCTCTCTCGCTCTCACACACACACACACACACACACACACACACACACTCCACATTGAATATCATGTATATAATTTTTCACACATTCCTTTCGTTTTCTGAACCCCAAAATCATAATTATGGTGGCAGAGAGGCTGCGTCCACCTCAGCCAACTCGGGAAAAAAGCAGAGTACACCCTGGACAGTTCGCCAGGTCATCACAGGGCAGAAACATGCTGACAGCAATGCAGCTCCTCTTGTCGAAAGTCAGCAATGATTCTTTTACATGAGGCTCACACCACAGACAGTGAAAGACACGGCCGGGATTTGATAACCCAGTTAGCTCCACTGGGGCAGTGACAACCCGTGGAGAGCGGGGTCCGAACCCCCAACCTTAGGATTGGTGATACAGCACCTTTACCACCAGCATAATTTATTGTATTGTTCAGTTGTACAATATATGTTGTTTGTAAGAATTTTCCCAAAACTCTAAATCATTAGTGTGTTTTGGTTGCTTTTGTTCACTTGACCAGAATTAACATTTTTTTTTTAAAATAAATATATTATTTTATTGTAATTATTATTGAATACTGTATAAATTCTGCAAGGGAAATGTTAACCACTGCAGCAAAAAAGTGAGTACACAACACACACACACCATAACATACACGCAGTCACACAGGTACGCATGCAGTCACACACACCACA
This sequence comes from Plotosus lineatus, assembly GCA_024760905.1. NCBI lineage: Eukaryota > Metazoa > Chordata > Actinopteri > Siluriformes > Plotosidae > Plotosus > Plotosus lineatus. The sequence continues at coordinate 56,981,554 of CM045734.1, forward strand.
CAACGTACATACACACACATATGACAGAGACACAACACACAGAAAGAAAGACAAGACACACACAGACAGACAAGACACGCAGAGACACAGACAGACACAAACACACAACACAATGGTACCGGAGAACAGTTTGGGGGGGGTGCCTTGCTCAAGGGCACTTCAGTCATGAAGGCTCATCCCGACTACCATGGTTCAGGATATGACAAGACCACATCTGCCTCCTTTAAATAATTTCTTTAAATTTTTCAGTGATTTGACAGAAATCATCTCTTCAAAATAATTCCTGTGGCTAAACAACCAGTCACTTACATTTCATCTCAAATCGAGGTCCAACTTCAGTCAATTCAATGTTCTTGTGGTCAGTTTTCCTGTAAACATGGTGCCTGTAACAAACAATTAAAAGAAAAAAAAATCAGCTGGAGGTCAAATATGCAGAACCCTTCCAAATACACAGAAATCTCTATATTTTTAATCGTATACATGTATTTACAGCCATAAACAAGCACATTTCCAGACTAAAACCCAAAACCGTTTGTTTCAGCCTCTTTTACCTCCCCTGATGCAGTGAGTAGCTTCTCTTTTCTTAAAGGGGACCTGTGGTGAATTAGTGTTACTCGCCCTTTAAAACAATCAAGTATAACATCAGTGGTTCCTTTTGCATACATCAGTCCATGCCCATTTTTAAAGTAAGTCTGAGTGTTATGACTCTAGGCACGCTCAGAGCCTTTCTGATTGGCTGTTCTGGCCTGGTAGTGATGCGAACTTGTTGGATTGGCTGAGCTGCGTCACTGACCCCGTGTATCACAAAACATTATGGGCCAAAAACATTTATTTTTGTTCTTAAACCAATGACAGGTATAGTTTCCTCCCAGAGTCCAACGACATGCACATTAGACTCATTGGCTCTTCCAAATTGCCCCTAAGTGTGAGTATGTATGATGTTCTTGCAAGGTGATCAGTGTGTACCCAACTGTACACCAGTGTGGGCTGAGGTCGGCTTCAGCTTCTCCATGGTCCTCATAGAATTAAGTGGTTTTGCAAATTACTGCCTAATTCAAGAAACAAAATAAAGACAACCGCTGAAGTGATCGTATTCAGGTCCTCATGTTGTTAAAACCTGGAGGGATCAGTCAAGTGTGCGGAAAAATTATGGTCCCCCCCCAAAAAAAAAGATCCTGATTTTGATATACAGTAGGCCCTTGACTATTCGTGGTTTGCATTCGTGCCCCCCCCCCCCCCCCCCCCGCATATTCACGGATTGCCGAGTAACTGCCACGTGATTCAAATTCAGCCAATGGCTGTTCGCTCTCCTGTTGATTGGTTGAGATGTATACGCCCCTTTTTTCTTATTCGCGCACACTTTGTGCATGTGCTTTTTTGTGTGTGTTTTTAATTACAGGTAAGCTCCATCGTGCCACCAAAACGTTGCGCACCTCCTCAGGTTTCTGGTAAGGTGCTGAAGCACCAGAAAAAGGTAATGACGCTGCATGAAAAAGTAGAACTGTTTGATATGATTCAGGAAGGAATAAGATATGCTGCAGTATGGCGCCATAATAAAGTGAATGAAAGTACAGTTCGCTACATAAAGAAAAATGAGAAGGCAGTTAGAGCTAGTGTAGCATCGAGTTTTTGTGGAAGTGCTAAGAAGGTGAATGTTGTATGGAACAAGGTCATCATCAGAATGAAATCTGCCTTCGTATTCTGGATATAGTACTTCTAATTCTACAGTAGTGGGCCTCCGTCAGTCCTGAAGGACAATGGCTACGCTCTGGCTGGTATCCCGGCTGGTGATACTCTCCAGTGCGCAGAGCCGGGGTAGGGACTAATGGAGGACAGGCTGTTACCCAAGCAGCAAGTCGTCCCCCCCCCCCCCTCGGCACCACCGGAAGGATCCAATGGAAGGACAAGTGCCAATACAACTGGGTTCCAGTACCGCTGCAGGAGTTACCAGAACGTGACTGTGAACGCACTGCCTCAGGGAACTCCGACTCCCGATTAGAAACACGCCGACGGCTTTGCAGCCAACTCTTGTCAAAAGTCAGCAATGGTTCTTTTACATGCCTCACACCATAGACAGTGAGAGACATGGCCAACCTTTGATAACCCAGTTAGCTGCAGTTTAGAATGTGTGTGTGTGTCTGCTTTTTCCGCTCCGGCTGAGGGGCGTGGCCGAGCTGCTCGGACTGAATGCAGTTCATACTTGAATTAAGTTCAGACACTCCCCGACTTGCATTCGTCCGTTTTACGTTTTTTTGATTTTGTTTTTTTTCCCCAACAAAAAAAGGCAAATTTTGAGTTTAGACGTGCCTACGTAGTACGCTGACGTCATGACGCTGCATTCATTGTTTACAAACTACAGACTGAGAGTGTGTGTGTGTGTGTGTGTATATATATATATATAGGGGGGGGGGGGGCACACAAACCAGTGTCTCTCCCTCACGCCGGTCCCAAGCCCGGATAAATGCAGAGGGTTGCGTCAGGAAGGGTATCTGGCGTAAAACAAATGCCAAATAAACTATGCGAATCACAAGAAATGACATACCGGATCGGTCGAGGCCCGGGTTAACAACGACCGCCATCAGTGCCGTCAACCAACAGGGTGCTGATGGAAATTGGACTACTGTTGGTCGAAGACGTCGAAGGAGGAGAGGCGGGAGGCGTGTCCGTTGCCAGAGAGAGAAGAGGAAAGGCATGAGTCTAGGACTGAAAGTAGGGACTTTGAACGTTGGAACTATGGAAGGAAAAGGTAGAGAGCTGGCTGACATCATGCAGAGGAGGAAGGTGGACATACTGTGTGTTCAGGAGACCAGGTGGAAAGGTAGCAAGGCTAGAAGCATAGGAGCAGGGTTTAAGCTATTTTTTTCATGGTGTGGATGGGAAGAGAAATGGAGCAGGAGTCATCTTGAAGGAGGAGTTTGTCAGGAATGTTCCAGAAGTGAAAAGAGTGTCAGACAGAGTGATGAGTCTCAAGTTAGAAACTGAAGGTGTGATGGTCAATGTTGTTAGTGCATATGCCCCACAGACAGGATGTGAGCGAGAAGAGAAGGAGAGATTCTGGAGGGAGTTAGATGAAGTGAAGCAGAGTACCCCCAGAGGTGAAAGAGTGGTCATTGGGGCAGACTTCAATGGACATGTTGGTGCAGGAAACAGAGGGGGCGAGGAAGTGATGGGTAGGTTTGGTATCCAGGACAGGAACGCAGAAGGACAGATGTTGGTAGATTTTGCAAAAAGGATGGAAATGGCTGTGGTGAATACTTTCTTCCAGAAGAGAGAGGAGCATAGGGTGACTTATAAAAGCGGAGGTAGGAGCACACAGGTAGACTACATCTTGTGTAGGCGATGTAATTTAAAGAAGTCAGTGACTGCAAAGTAGTAGCGGGTGAGTGTGTTGCCAAGGAGAGGAGATAAGGAGACTTGGTGGTGGAATGAGGACGTGCAGGAGTGTGTACAAAAGACGAGGTTAGCTAAGAAGAAGTGCGACACAGAGAGGACCGAAGAGAGTAAACAGGAGTACAGGGAGACACAGCGTAAGGCGAAGGTAGCGGTATCAAAGGCTAAACAGAGGGCGTATGATGACTTGTATGCTCGGTTGGAAAGTAAAGAGGGAGAAAATGATTTATACAGGTTGGCACAGCAGAGAAATAGAGATGGGAAGGATGTGCAGCAAGTTAGAGTGATTAAGGACAGAGACGGAAATGTATTGACTGATGACAGAAGTGTGCTGGGAAGATGGAAAGAGTACTTTGAAGAGCTGATGAATGAGGAAAATGAGAGAGAAAAAAAAAAAAAAAAAGAGTAGAAGAGGTGACTGTTGAGGACCAGGAAGTAGCAAAGATTAGTAAAGGAGAAGTGAGGAGGGCATTGAAGAGGATGAAGAATGGAAAGGCAGTTGACCCTGATGACATACCGGTGGAGGTATGGAAGTGTCTAGGAGAGGTAGCAAGTAGATTTCCTGACAAGAACATTCAACAAGGTCTTAGAGAGTGAGAGGATGCCAGAGGAATGGAGGAGAAGTGTGCTGGTGCCCATTTTTAAGAACAAGGGAGATGTGCAGAGTTGTGGCAGCTACAGAGGGATAAAGTTGATGAGCCATACAATGAAGTTATGGGAATGAATAGTGGAAGCAAGACTAAGGGCTGAGGTCAGCATTTGTGAACAACAGTTTGGTTTCATGCCAAGAAAGAGCACCACAGATGCAGTGTTTGCCTTGAGGATGTTAAGGGGGGATATTGAGTACATTGGTAGTAGGATGTTGAGGTTGGAACTACCAGGCAGAAGGCCTAGAGGAAGACCAAAGAGACGATTCATTGATGTGGTGAAGGAGGACATGAAGGCAGTGAAGGGAAGGCACATGAAGGGGTCGCTGTGGCGACCCCTGAAGGGAAAAGCCGAAAGGACAAGAAGAAGATATAGATAGATGGATAGATAGATAAAGTATGCTGTATAATGTTTATATATTTTATTAATAAATATCACAGTACAAAATTAATCATTACTACATTTTACTACATTAATACTGTATTAATAACTGTCTATAGAATGTGTTTAAGAAGCATATTTTAGAGCATGTAATAGATACATAGTATTTTATTCCGGTTGATAATTCCCATATGTAATGTGATACATGGGGTTTTACTTCTGGGTCCAGAATTTGCGGATTATCGTCATTTCGGGGGGGCCGGAACCAAACCCCCGCGAATATCAAGAGCCTACTGTACTCGGAAGGTAACCTGCGATGGACTAGTGTCCTATCCACGAGGAGTTGAACTCCTGGTAGCGTCACGCTACAGAAACCGGGAATAAGCACCGACCTGATGAGCCGCCAGGTTTGGGTGTAAAAAAACACAACGGATTTACCTTATCTTATTTTACAAGCTACTATACAAACACAATGTAAAAAAATTAATAACAATAAAATAATAATAACAAATAAATAAATAGGACACAAATTCAATTAAGACTGTTAATATTCAGTTTTGCCAATAAATACTAAAAACATAATAGATCAATAGGAACGATAGCAGCTGTAATCAAACCCGTACCGCACATCATATTAACACTAACACATACATAATCATAAGAGTGAAACTGGTCACCTGAAGGAGAGAAAATCATCCTGATTGGCGAATGTAATGACACGTTTGCTGTCGTCTTTGGGAACCGGAAACAGGTATTTGAGGATGTTGGACACCTGTTCGGGTGTTAAAAAAAAAAATCACGATGAGCTTTAAACATAGACTGGAAACCCGAATTTTACTTTATTTACAATGAACAACAAAGCGGCACAAAAATTTTCATTATTTTTTTTTAAAAAGATATCCAAATATTCAGGGATGCAGTACAGACTCCCCGACTTAAAATAATATCAAATATATAAAATAATATCAACATTAATTTCAAATAAATTATATTCAAGCAAAATAATTTCAAATTGATCAATTTTAATCAAATTCACTCATCAAATATCAAATACAGTATCAAATATAACCTTTAACATTCTCCATGATGCGATTTTTTTCGATTAATTTGGGGTTGGACGAGATTCGCCCGTAATATCTCAGGGCCCTGGATGCTGTAGGACTGTCTTGGATGACACGTCTCTGCAACAATGCGTGGTCATCGGGGGCTGTACCTCTGGATTGGCAAACTGGGGTGGTGGTCCCGATTTTTAAGAAGGGGGACCGGATGGCGTGTTCCAATTATCGGGGAAAATCACACTCCTCAGCCTACCTGGGAAAGTCTATGCAGGGGTACTAGAGAGGAGGATCCGACTGATAGTCAAACCTCGGATTCAGGAGGAACAATGTGGTTTTCGTCCTGGCCGTAGTACTCTTGACCAACTCTAAACGCTCCACACGATTCTGGAGGGGGCATGGGAGTTTGCCCCATCTGTCCACATGTGCTTTGTGGATTTGAAGAAGGCTTTCGACCGTGTCCCTTGAACAATCTTGTAGGGCGTGCTCCGAGAATACGGCGTTCCGGACCCGTTGCTACGGGCCATTCGGTCCAGAGTTTGGTCCGTATTGGCAATAACAGGTCGAATTCGTTTCTGGTGGGAGTTGGAGTTTGCCAAGGCTGTCCTTTGTCACCGATTCTGTTCATAATTTTTATGGACAGAATTTCTAGGTGCAGTCGAGGCATTCAGGGGTTCTGGTTTGGTGGCCATCGGATCTCGTCTCTGCTTTTTGAGGAGGATGATGTCCTTTTGGCTTCATCAAGTCGGGACCTCCAGCTCTCATTGGAGCGATTCGCAGCCGAGTGCGAAGCAGCCGGGATGAGGATCGGTACCTCCAAATCCAAGGCCATGGTTCTCAGTCGGACAAGGATGGAATGTACCCTCCGGGTCGGGAATGAGGTCCTGCCCCAAGTGAAGGAGTTTAAGTATCTTGGGGTCTTGTTCATGAGTGAGGGAAGGATGGAGCGGGACATTGACTGACGGATCGCTGCAGCCTTTGCTGTTAAGCGGAGCCTGTACCGGTCCGTCGTGGTGAAGAAGGAGCTGAGCCGCAAGGCGAAGCTGTCAATTTACCAGTCGCTCTACGTTCCAACCCTCACCTATGGTCACGAGGTTTGGGTAGTGACCAAAAGAACAAGATCGCGGATTCAAGTGGCTGAAATGAGCTTCCTTGGCCGGGTGGCGGGGTTCTCCCTTCGTGATAAGGTAAGAAGCTCTACCGTCCGTGGAGAGCTCGGAGTAGATCCGCTGCTCCTCCGCATTGAGAGGGGCCAATTGAGGTGGCTTGGGCATCTGGTCAAAATGCCTCCCAGACACCTCCCTGGTGTGGTGTTTCGGGCATGTCCAACCGGGAAGAGACCCCGGCGTTGACCTAGAACACGCTGGAGGGACTATGTCTCTCAGCTTATGTGGGACTGTCTCGGTGTCCCCCCGGGAGAGTTGGAGGAAGTGGCTGGAGAGAGGGACGTCTGGACCTTTTTTGCTTAAGTAGCTGCCCCCGTGACCTGACCCTGGACTTAGCGGATGATGATGATGCGATTTTTCTGCTCGTAAATGGTTCTGATGGTCGACGGATGGTCACATGATATGAAGCTGAGCCGACTCACTTCACATGAAGCTTAAAACAGCCAATCAACGCTTACAATATGTGAGGCGCTCAATACCAAAAGTAGTACACTTGCTGAAAGTAGTTTACTTGCTTGAAACAAAGCGTGGGGGATATGGACTTCTGGTCTTTTAAGTGGGCAAGGGCGCCATTGGAACTCGTTTAGTCCTCAGCCTGCACTGATGTGAATCACTGATGTGAATCAGCAGAGCAGAAAGTTCTCTTTCTTGGGTCTTCATTTATTTTACAACTCTCTTTGCTTAACCGAGTATGCATGGTAGATTGTGCCAATCTGAGCAGAAAGTTAATTCATCTCTGTGTGTATATATATATAAAATTAAATATATATATATATATATATATATATATATATATATATATATATATATATACACATACACACACACACACATTTTATATACATATATATATATATATATATATATATATATATATATATATATATATATATATATATATATACGGGGCAGTGGTGGTCTAATGGATAGGCGCAGGATCGCTGATCCTAAGGTTGGCTGTTCGAGTCCTCACAGGGTTGTCACTGTCCCCCCAGTGCAGCTAACTGGGTTATCAAAGGCGGGCCATGTCTCTCACTGTCTATGGTGAGAGACATGTAAAAGAACCATTACTGACTTTCGTAAAAAGAGTAGCTGCAAAGCCGTAAGCGTGTTTCTGTCCCTTGCTAAAAAGGGTTGTGACAGGAAGGGCATCTGACGTAAAAACCTCTGCCAAATCAAAACATGCGAATCAGATGATTCGCTGTGGCGACTCTCAAGAATGGGAAAAAGCCGAAAAGTATATATATATATATATATATATATATATATATATATATATATATATATATATACACACACACACACACACACACACACACACATACATACATATAAGAATAACTGAACTGGGAAGAAGGAGGGGCACGTTTGTAAACAATGGACGCAGCGTCATTACGTCGGCGTACTACATAGGTATGTCTAAACTCAAAATTTGACTTTTTTGGGGGAAAAAAAAAACAAACAAAAAAAACCGTAAAATGGATGAACGTAAGTCGGGGAGCATCTGTATTTGATATGCAGTATTATAATGCACTACCTAAACTGACCACCAGACGGTGCTATAGCAACGCATTTCCATCCATCATTCGGTTTATTTTTTTGTTTGTTTGTTTCTTTCTTTTTTACAATTCCAAGTTTGTTGGAGCTCCAACAACATTTTCTTATTTTAATGAATATTTTTGCAAAATAGTTTCCACATTCAGCTCAACATACAAAACTAAGCAAATCAAAATGTCTGGATTTCTAAATAGATGCTGTAACATAAGCAAAATGCAACATTTCCCAAACTACTTAATTCCACGATTAGGGTTGCAGGGAGGCTGAAGCCTATCTCGGCCAGATACAAGGAGAACATGGATACAAACCCCAGACAGAACACTCTTTCATGTTATAAACAGCTAATACACTCCCATTCTAAGTAGTTTTGTGTATAAATATTGATAAACATGTATTGGGCGAGGGGTTTAATTCCTGAATTAAGTTTACTTCCTCAGGCCAGATGTGGGCCTGTTATAAAATGGAATGTTATCACATGCATAAAAAAATTGTGAAAATTATCTGATTGTCAACATCTGGATTGAAAGCTGCCATTTTACCTGGTTTGAGTTTGTATCCATTCACAGCATCTGATTTAATTACGCTAATATCAGGCGATTTAGAAGAGGTCATGGAGAGATCAACGGACCGAGTGATTCCTATACGCCTCTGGGGGGGGTTGGAAAAATAATCAGAGATTACTTAACACTAAGCGAATTTATTGACAACACGGCTCTCAAGGATCAATTATGACAGCAACAACGCTAACTGCCAGAAATAGCCAAGTATTCCTGAATGCCCCGGTCCCAGCACAGCACTCTTACTACCATGTAACAGAAATCCCTGAGGGTTCCAAAGTAATCACAATGAATTCTCAAATCTGATTGGTCTGATTTTAATCTTCTACACTAGCGTCTCAGGCAGCCCTGCAGTGGCTTATCGCTTGTTTATCACATCGTTTCCATAGTAACGATTTACACAGGAACCTGTTCCATGGCTGCTCGATATAAACAGATGAAAATGTTGAACTGTCTCGTCCCATTTTCTGTCCTAATTTTAGTCGTATCCAATTCCCACCCCTTAGGTATTGCCTTCCCTATCACACAACCACCACCAATCAGGGAGCGAAACACCCCCGTGACATGCAATGCTAGCAACCCGCATCTTTACTGACTGATGCATATGCGCATTTGGTTGCAGTGTAACACATTCTGAGGGAACGCGCTATCCACCCCATCATACAAATGAGCTCACAGATGCCCGTGTTTGGCTGGTGATTGCTGTGAGTGACAAGGAAGTGAGACTCCCTCCCATCCATCCCTTGAGTGAGACCTCGGCCAATAAGCTCCAAGGACTCCCGGTTGCAGATGGCTGTAGCATCAACGTGGATTCGAACCGGTGGTCATCACTCACCTCGCTGATACGCCTCTCAGGAGGCGGAGAAGTTGGCAGCTGTTGCACGACTTGATGTCATGAAACTGCTGTGAATTAGATTTTTAAAAATGTTTTGTCGATGATACACGATGTCTCAGTGATGCGTGACTCACCCGTCTGCCGAGGCGCGAGGTGAAGTTGTGAAAGATGAGGTGAGGGAAGGCCTCGGACATGGTGCCGATGTCTGGGACGTCGTGTCTCATCACCACATTGTACAGAGTGAAATACGCCGTCGGTCCGAAAGGCAGGTGACACACGATCAATCCATCTAACGAAACAAAACCCACACGTTCACTCACGCCAGACGTACAGGTATACTACACAGGTTTGAATTCAGACGTGTCGTACCAGGCTGTCCTCTGGTCTCATGCACTATCAGCAGATCAGTCACGTTATTGGCCTTGCACGCATGCACTAGTGTATCAACTTCATGGTTTCCTCTGTTCATGCGCTGGGCCCCGGGGAAGATCAGCTTCACTTCCTGTGGTTAAAAAAAGCATTGACGCTTAAACATCATGGGGGCGGGTTCACAGAAACGCTTTAACGCTCTGAGCGAGGAGGTTGAATAAAACTATCATTAGAAATGTTACCTTGGCGAACATCTTCAGTCTGGAGCTCGGGTCTCGGGAAGTCGTCACCATGACTTTCGGGTCTTCCACACCGGCCCACTTGTACTCGTCGTCCATGTGCGAGCTGACGCCTGGGATAAACACACACAGGGTTTCACACGCAGAAAGACGGACCGTACACACGCCACACGCCTGTCTTCTGCACTGAACACTAAACATCAGCCTCAGACTGTAATGCAGCTTGAACCTTGGGCTGCATTAAAACATCAAAAAAACTGAGACCTGAAGTTTTTAATTATTTTTATAAGATGTACTGTATTTACATTTATTATACACGCCACAGGAAAGGAGTGATCTGATTGGTTCACTAACACGCCACACAAAAACAAAAATAAAATACAATTTTCATGGTTTAGTTCTTAAATATTTACATCAAGACTCAGGGTGGCTCCAAGCGCACGCAAGGGAAGGTAAAGATCTGCGTCCTGGTGTCTTGAATTCTTTTTAAGAGCTGAGTGTATATACACTAGGCCCCTGACCATTCACGGTTCACCGGTCACGGCCCCACATACTGGCGGATTGACGACAAACCTGGAAGTAACTGGCACGTGATACAAATTTATCCAATGGCTGAGAGCTTTTGTTTCTCTCTCCTGCTGATTGGTTGCAGATGCTGTGTATGCCTCTTTTTTCTCCTTCGTACACATGTCAACAACGTGATTGCTTGAGGTGTGAATTCACATTTTTTTGTGTGTTTTTAATGATTATTTAAGCCCTATGATGTCACTCAAACGCCCTGCATCTTCTGTAGCTTCTAGTAAGGAGCCTGAGCGCTTTACTTATTCATAAATATTATCACAGTGTAATGAGTATATCAGAGGGACCATGTAAGATGTTTTGGAGACTTGGTCAAAGAGGCTAGATTGAGATGGTTTGGACATGTACAGAGGAGGGATAGTGAATATATTGGTTGTAGGATGCTGAGGTTGGAACTACCAGGCAGAAGGCCTAGAGGAAGACCAAAGAGAAGATTTATGGATGTGGTGAAGGACATGGAGGTCGTTGGCGTAAGAGAAGAAGATGCGGCGGACAGGGTGAGATGGAGGCAGAAGATTTGCTGTGGTGACCCCTGAAGGGAACAGCCGAAAAGAAGAAATATTATCACAGTACAAAATTAAAAAGTTTTTCCTTAATCATTACTACATTAATACTGTATTACAGTAATGAGTAAGACTGTCTATAGAATGTGTTTAACAACCATATTTTAGTGCATGGAATATCATACGTAGGGTTTTAAAACCGCTTCAATAACTCGCGGATTTTCAGAATGAAAGGGCATGAAATGGAAGGGCTAGAACTGAACCATCGCAAAAAACGGGGCCTACTGTAATATCTTTTAATGACAAGATGGTGAACCAATCAAATCAAAGTTCCTATGCAATTTTCATTAATTTAGTATTAAATTTCCACAAAGGAAATTTCAACTCTGCATTTAACCCGTCCAAAGTGAACACGCACGCGCGCGCGCACACACACACACACACACACACACAGAGAGCGGTGGGCAGCCACACAAACAATGGGGCCACCCAAAGACCAGTTGGTGCCTTGCTCAGGACAACTTCAGACATAAAGGTGGAGGAAAGGCAGGTGCTGCTCACTCCTCACTGATACACATTGTTTTTTGCTGGTTTGGGAATCAAACCAGCAACCTTTCAGTCCCAAAGCCACTTCTCTAACCATTTGCCTATGGCTAGTGTCAAACTTATTAATAATAATAATAATAATAACATTATGAATGCAATAAGGATTCCAAAGAAGTCTGATTACCAAATCATTATTTTAAAAGTTGAAAATGTTTGATTTTTTTTTTTTCAGGTAATTTAGCAAATAAACTACAGACGCTCCCCGACTTACGTTTTTAATTGGTTCTGGACGGCCGAACGCAAGTTGAAAGTGAACGTAAGTTGTTACAGTGACGTATGATGTGTGATGCTCATACTGTACTATACATCCATAAATACCATTATCGTATCTCATAAAACACCCCTAAATCAATTATTATAAACATAACATTGTAAAATAATATCAACATTAATTTTAAATAAGTCACATATTTATACCGAGTCACTTTACATGAAGCTTAAAACAGCCAATCAATGCTTACAATATGTGAGGCGCTCAATACCGAAAGTAGTGTACTTGCAAAAGTAGTGTACTTGCAAAAGTAGTGTACTTGCAAAAGTAGTGTACTTGCAAAAGTAGTGTACTTGCAAAAGTAGTGTACTTGCAGTGGGTTATCCGGACTGCCGGTCTTTCAAGTGCACAAGGGTGCCATTGAACTTGTTTACAACACAGCCTGCACTGATGTGAATCACGGAGCGGAGAGTTCTCTCTTTCCTGGATTCAGGTTTTCATTCATATTACAACTCTCTTTGCTTAACTGAGTATGCATGGTAGATCGCGCCGATCCGAGCAGATAGTTAATTCATCTCTGTGTATGAGACTTGCACCCATGCCAGTAGGCTTACACTTCTGCCCAACCATATTTGCTTAGGGTTACAAAAGTCCGCAAAACAGTGTAAACACAAAGATCACAGAGACGACATCTTAACACAAGGGTAACATGCTCTATATATATATATATATATAAAATAAAAGGACAGGACAAAGACTTTCTATTGAAACTCCATTTATCACTACAGATCTGTTTCGAGGGGTGGTGAAACCATCCTCTCTCTTCAGGTGATTATAGAAGAATTCTTCTTCTATAAGAATTCATTCTTTTATAATCACCTGAAGAGAGAGGATGGTTTCACCACCCCTCGAAACAGATCTGTAGTGATCAATGGAGTTTCAATAGAAAGTCTTTGTCCTGTCCTTTTATTGTTATTTGCTCTACCAAAAAGTATTGAGCCCTCTCTTATGGAAGGATCTACTCAGAAAATTATATATATATATATCTATATATATATATATAAATAAAATTGAACTGGGAAGGAGGGGCACTCAGTCTGTCGTTTGTAAACAATGGACGGAGCGTCATTACGTCAGCATACTAGGTAGGTACATCTAAACTCAAAATTTGCCTTTTTTTGGAAAAAAAAAACCCCATAAAATCGAAAAAAAGTAAAACGGATGAACTTAAGTGGTAAGTTGGGGAGTGTCTGTATTTATTTTAAGGATCATTGTGCACTAACCTGAACCAGCTCTTTCTTTCACAATAAGATGCTAACATGCATTAGCTACAACACTACACAAGATATTAGCACTGATGAAGATTTACCATCTCCACCCTCGTCATCAAACTCCAGAAGCTTCTGCAGATCCAGAGCCTGTTTTCGAATCTCTGTAGGAATTAGACGATTATCTGTAGAAAGAACGACAGACAAAAAAAAAAAAAAAAAAAAGCAGGCAATTGTTAATCACCGTTATCCTCATAGTAAATGTTTATTTCAAGCTCCAGCAGTGGAAATAAAACTTTATTCCTGTGGACGGGTTTCAACTTTCAAAGAAATACTTCACACCATCTAAAGCAGATTTCAGTTTCTGTTTCTTCTCCTCGATGGAGCGCAGCCTGTCCTCCTGTGCCTTCCTGTACAGGTACTCCTTCCTGAGCCGAGCCTCACGCCGCAACTGGAACAGACCGCATAATACATGAGTAGCATTAAAAACCGCTATTTATTTCCCATCAGACACTGCAATTGTCTGGTGAGCTGTACAGGTTATTCCTTGCCTTCGCCCGGTAACAGCTGGGACAAGCTCCAGCCTCCCTGCAATCCGAAGAGGACTAAGCAGTTCAGCAAAATGAAAAGTGAATGTGTACGAACAATTAATGCAGCATTATTTATTTTTTAAATGTTTACTATTTTTCATTCTGAACCACTTAATCCTAATTAGGATTGCAGTGAGGCTGCTGCCCATCTTAGCCGACTCCATGCGGGTCGCACCCTGGACAGCTCGTCAGGCCATTTGCAGGGCGAACACACCCGGGGTGATTTGGAACAGCCAATTAGCCTGCTGTGCATGTGGGAGAAAACCAGTGTACAGAGAGTAAACCCAACGCAAGCACAGGGAGAACATCACAGAAACGCACGAAGTGGAAATCAAGCCCAGACCCTTCTTGCTGTGATGCGGACATGCTCACCACTACGCAATTGGGCCACTCGTTTACCATTTTTTACTAGTGAAAAATGTTTTCATGTACAAAAACACACCAGCTGTAGGCAGAGCTAAAGGTTCTCATAGTTTTATTTGGAAGAACACAAAACTTGCAGAGTCTGACATCAAAACGTTCCAGAATCTTTTCTCCCGGTCCTGGTAGATTTTGAAATTAAAATGAGACAAAGTTTTCAACGCCTTGTAAATACAAGACCACCTTTATTACACTTTATAAATACAGTGGTACCTCGTCTAACGAGTGTCTCTTATAATGATTTTTCCATGATACGAGCTTCGAACCCACCAAAAATCTGCTCCATTCAACAAGCAAAAATTCACTTTACGAGCTCCCGCACGCACCTATAAATAGTGTTTACCACACTTCACATAACTTGCTTGGTGCTTTTTCCCTATAGCATAGCGCAACAATGAGAGCAACACTGCCAACTACTGGAGTGAATGCGCAATTACACTTAATTCCAGTACAGTATGGCAAAAGGCATGTTCCCAGGGTGATGCACCCACCGGAAACGGATTAAACTCGTTAGCCGAGCTATCACTGTATTATACAACTGATTTTAATGAAATAAATGAAGATAATTTAAATTTTTATTTTTCTTCGGTGGCAGTGACAGAACGGCGGCACGCGTGTGGCGTTTCGTGTTCTCTTTGTGTTTGTGGGGTTTCATTCGGGTACTTCAGTTTCTTCCCACGGTCTAGACAGGCACACTTAGGCTAACTTCTTCTTTTCCTTTCGGCTTTTCCCTTCAGGGGTCGCCACAGCGAATCATCTGCCTCCATCTCACCCTATCCTTTGCATCTTCTTCTCTTACATCAACGACCTTCATGTCCTCTTTCACCACATCCATGAATCGTCTCTTTGGTCTTCCTCTAGGCCTTCTGCCTGGTAGTTCCAGCCTCAGCATCCTACTACCAATATACTCACTATCCCTCCTCTGTACATGTCAAAACCATCTCAATCTAGCCTCTCTGACTTTGTCTCCAAAACCTCTTACATGTGCTGTCCCTCTGATGTGCTCATTCCTGATCCTATCCATCCTCGTTACTCCCAAAGAGAACCTCAACATTTTCATCTCTGCTACCTCCAGCTCTGCCTCCTGTCTTTTCCCCAGGGCCACTGTCTCTAAACCATACAACATCGCTGGCCTCAACACCGTCTTGTACACTTTTCCTTTCATTCTTGCCGATACCTTCCTATCACACATCACACCGGACACTTTTGTCCAACCATTCCAACCTGCCTGCACACGCTTCTTCACCTCTTTTCCACACTCTCCATTGCTCTGGATTGTTGAGCTTAGGCTAACTGGCTGTTCCTAATTGCCCCGAGGCGTAAGCGTGAACGGTTGGGTTCGTTGCCCTACGATGGTCCGACGAGCTGTGCACGATGTACCCTGCCATCCCTCAGTGAAGGCTAAAATAGGCTCAGGCCTCCCTGTGACCCTAATGGGGTTCAGGGAAGGAGTTAAATGAGCTTCTTCAGACGCCCGTTTAACATCCCAGACAGGTCCTCTACATTAACGGCTCTAAAACTATGAATGGACACATAAACCGTTTATATTTTTAAGCAAGTTTTGAATAAATGTAACCAAATAATAAAAATATAAAATAGAATAAATAATAATAAATTAGTAACCATACCATTTTGTACTTATCTTCTTCAGCCCCTTTCACATGTGCGGCATCGATAACAACAGTGACTGAGAGACCTACAAATAAAGCTGCTTCCTATTGGACAATATCAGAAACCAATCAGACACGGCGTTACTGTAGGTTTCAAAATAAAAGTGTAGCATGTGCGTACGTAATTGTTATTGAAATATCCCGGTTTTAATAATTAGAAAAATAATTATAAATAGTTTTGTATGACTAGACAAGTGTGTATAGAAAAAGAGTGTAAATTAATAAAAACTCCAAGGGAATGGCGAGATCTGGTTGGTTCACTGATTCTAGAATGACAAAATCCTAGTATTTTTTATTATTATTATTATTTTATTTTTTTTTACATTTTCCTTAAACTCTATATTTTTGTTGTTTTGTTAAAAAAAATAATAATTACGTGCTGACTCACCTACATGTAAAATTTTTATAACCCTTAACCAACAGACCTTGGCACATTGTTGGGGGTTCTCATCTTGTACATGAGTAAGAATGAAAAATATGTTAAGCTTCAATTTCATTTCAGTTCAT
The DNA here is from genome assembly GCA_024760905.1 of Plotosus lineatus. Lineage (NCBI taxonomy): Eukaryota > Metazoa > Chordata > Actinopteri > Siluriformes > Plotosidae > Plotosus > Plotosus lineatus. Next base: position 56,998,105 of record CM045734.1, read on the forward strand.
TTCATTTTGATTTGCATACCACTTTTTAAATTGAAACTGCCAAAAAGAGTTTTGCATAGTAAAGCAAATTTAAATGTGTCTCTTAAAATTCATTTTGTAACTATACAGTACATTCATTCATTCATTTTCTAAGATGCTTAATCCTAATTTGGATTCCGGGGAGACTGGGACCCATCTCAGCCAACTTTGACCACGAGCTGGGAACACCCTTGGCAGCTTGCCATTCCACCACAGTGGCTTTAGTATCACTGGTGATTTTATTAGTGAATCAGAGCTCCAAACCATATATCGAGCTCAGTGATATTGTAATGGCCATGGTTCCCCTTGCTAGGCAGAATCTGACAGTTACTTGGGAGTATCAAGATAGTGATATGCAGCATCAACATTAAATGCGCTCGTAACATATCACAATGCCTCCTGTACTATCTATAGCCTGATACATGGATCATGTCCCAAATTGGAATCCATTACTGATCTAGTGCTGAAGCCCTCCCTATCCCCTACATTTCATTAAGTTTCATTGTCCCTGAACCACTCGTTCACTGTCTCAGACTTAATTTTATATCTGTGCCAACAGGGAAGCAAAAGTCCATTGATTTGAAATTCTAGTCAGTCAGATTATCAACTGACTCAATTTTATGGCCATATAATTTGCTGACCGGCGACCTGACCTACTGAATCCACCCCAAATCATAGCACTGCATTCAGGGGCTTGTACAGTGGCCGCGGTGCATGATGGGTACATTTACTTCAATGTACTTCCTTTTTTATCCCAATACGCCCCTTGATCTAGGATAGGATAAAGCTGGACTCTGAAATCACATGACCTGTTGTCAATGCTCCAGAGTCTGAACTGTGTATCCTAGCAAACTGAAAGCTTTCATTCTGATTATTCTCACGGTTATGATGTTTTCTTATCAGCGCACAGCTGTTTACTTTAAAACTTCTGAGTTCTTGTCACATTATTTGTATTGAAATGGTCCTACTTTTGTTTAGCACGGTGACACGTTGTGGTTAGCCTGCTTGCCTCACAGCAGGAAAGTCCCGGACTTGATTCCCTGGCTCAGGCGTTTCTGTGTAGTTTGTTGTTTGTTGGTTTCCTCCCAGAGTTGAAAAACATGCACAGTATTCTAATCGGCTGTTCAAAATCACCCCTAGATGTGAGAGTGAGTGGGAATGGTTGTATGCATGACAAGTTATCCAGGGTGTACCCCACCATCACCCAGAATTGGCTGAGATGGGAGCCAGCCTCGCCGAGACTCTAAATAGAATGAAGCAGTACAGAAAATGAATGAGTGGTGGATAAATGGAGTTCTAATGTAAATGCATTTTAAGTTCATCGCCTTCATCAAGGGTTTCCACGATCTCGAATCATATCCGTTCAAACAAGATTTTTCCCCCACCCCATTTTTTTTTTTTTTTTTTTTTTTTTTTTTTTACTTTTAATAAATTGTTGGACGGTTCATAACCCAATCTGAGTAATTTCAGTAAATCTCAGACCGGTACTTTCTGAAGCCCTTCTGAGTTAATGCATTGAAGGTTTGATGGTCTTAAACTTATTATAAAATTCTTCTTTATACAGATCGTTAATTTTAAAAGATCATTGTGGTTTTTGGTATTAAAAATATACAGCAGGACATCTCACCATCTTGCTGAGAAAGGAAGAGGTTTAGGTTGTGCATATTTCCTGTCATATTCATTTCCTATTTGCTCAGGACCAAGCGGAGAGTAATCTCATATTAGAGTGTTTGTGTTTCATTTGGTCAAAAAATGTTTTTGTTAACCTCCACACTGATCGTCATCTCTGCAGGTGACAGAACCTGTATCCTCCTCTGCTGTGAAGTGGTCGAAAGGATGTAAAATAATAATAAATGAACAAATAACCGTATAGAATAATATAAGGAAAAATATATAATTTAAAATATTATTCATAATGATGGTGTAATTTTGGGAAGCAAAAATTAAATATAGGAATTTTTGTTATTGTTTTTAATAAAGATATGAATAAATAACTGACCATTATATATTAAAAAAAATAAACCGTCAACCAAGACATTGTACTACACAGTGTATTTATCAAAAAATGCTGCGGGTGCTTTAAATGATCAGAGATGGTGTTTATTTCATGGTCATGTCTTTGAAAAGTCTGGATGACTGAGTGTGTTCACTGAACAGAAGGGAATGGAAATAATAATTATAGCTACTGTGTGGGTGGGTGTGAAAATTATTATTATTATTATTATTATTATTATTATTATTATTATTATTATTACAGTGGTACCTTGACTTACAAGTGTCTTTTATAACAAATTTTGCATGATGCGAGCTTCGATCCCACCAAAAATCTGTCCCCATCCAACAAGCAAAATTTTTGACTTACAAGCTCTGCTGGGGAAATGGCTTTTCTGGGCCGATTAGCCTCATATTCTTCCGCGTGTATTCCTCCATGCTCCGAGAATGCCTTGTGCAGTGCTTCTCAATTATTTTCTGTGATGCCCCCTTTAGGAAGAAAAAAAACATTTCACGCTCCCCCAGTGCCCTGCGCATGACTATAAATAGTGCTTACTGCACTTCATATCATTTGCTAGGTGCTTTTTCCCTACACCACAGCCCGACAATGAGAGCGCCACTTCCAACTACTGTAGTGGATGCACAATTACACTTAATTCTAGTACAGTATGGCAAAAAAGCATGTTCCCCAGGGTCATACGCGTTCCCCCCTGGCATCACATTAACTATTTTTGAAGTACTGGCCTTGTGGGAGCTCACCACGAGCCTTTCCTCACTGGCATTCGTAGCTTGAACACGCACAAAATTCTGCTCCTCCTCCTCCTCCTTCTCCTCCTCCTTCTCTGTTATGCAGCGTGGCATCTTCGCACCCACGTGACATCTTTGCTGCAGTCGATGATCGGAAGGGTTAGTTGACTTATTGTTAATTCTTGTTTTATTATTTTTATTA
>CM045734.1:57006063-57018563 GCA_024760905.1 Plotosus lineatus
TCCAAAACATCTTACATGGGCTGGCCCTCTGATGTACTCATTGCCATAAGCTCTCGACTGTTTAATAAGAATATAGCTTATGCCAAAGGTAATAACTTACTAGGCCTGATTGTGCAGTCATGGACTGTGGACATAAAATTACACACACACACACACACACACACACACACACACACACACACACACACACACACACACACACACATTTTCCTGTGGATTGAAAATCAGTGTATTACAGTACCTTCCGTGTAGTTCACACGAAAGGTGCAAATGTGGTCAGCAAAAAAGAAAATAAAAACTAATTGAAGCTCAAACGAGAAAGAGCTACAACAGAAGAAGAAACAATTATTACCTGAAAAAAGTCTGTTTTTTTCTACATCTGTCCAATTTTCTGTAAGTCTGTATCCAGAATAGTCTTCGTAATCTGGTCTGATGGGAACAAAATCTGATGTGGTGAACCGTCATTCTTGCACATCTGCTTTCAAAATTTATATGGTACGTTCTGAAATGTTTTTTACTCGTCAGTTTTATACGTGCTACATAAGCCACAGGCTTCCTGAAACTGAATTAAAATGTCTACAGACTGGTCTTAGTGTCTATTTTACTTTTTTTTTTTGTTTCATTACACCATTCAGCAAAGTTACTTAAAGGTGCTTATATCTGTGATTCAAAGAATGGTTAAAATACTTTTCTGTCACATCTTCAAAATCTTAAAAATACTTTGGTTAGGTCTTACTATACAGAGCACGGGGCAAAATATACCTGGGTCTGCTTTCAGGGAATCTAATAACAACTTCCAGTTGAAGTCCACTTTTTTATTATTATTGCCCAAACAGAAAATTTGACATTTTTAGGTAAGCAGGTGTTTGATTTTATAATTATTTCCTGAATTATGAGGGTTAACACACTACTGTAAAATAATAGCAAGCGGTGATATCTTTACTTTGATAAGAAATCATTTAGTTTTGCAGGAAAATAAAGTTCTACAGAACGTCATCAAACTATTACTCTAAAGAAGGAAGAAAGAGTGTGGGGTCGAAGGCTGTAGCTACTTCCTGCCGTCTTCATTTCCTAATCGCTTTCAGCCAAGAGCAGAACATGTCAGTTTAGCGCGTATATGTTCTTGTGTTTTGATTTTATTTTAGTAAGAAAAATGTTCTGGTTAAGATCTACACTGATCTTCATCTCTGCAGGTAAGAGGATGTGTATCTGTGTATGCAAAAAAAACAACAACAACAACAACCACTAAATACATTAATTCACTATTATTTTTAAATAATGTAATAGAATAAATAATAAAAATAAGAAATACATTGTATTTATAGGTTATTAATATTACTGTTGTTGTTGTAATTATTATTATTATTATTATTATTATTATTATTATTATTATTATTGATGACAGCATTGCGCTGAGGAACAAAAATAAAATATGAGTAAATTAAATTATTCTTTAAACTACTGTATACACGACGTAAGTGGGCGGTAAGGCCGTAGAAGGTTTGGTTGTTCAAGTTGAAATAGTTTATATTTCCAAACTAATCATGATGCACAAAAATAATATTGAATCACAACGTCCACAGTCTGTATAAAAAAACCATTTATAATCAAGTGGTATACAAATGTATTTGTATTTTTATCTGGTGTCACCCAAATATGGGTGGGTTTACTTTTGGGATCGTAGTACAAATGAAATGCAGTAGGACTGAAGTAATGATCAGGATGAAGGTTTATTTTAGGGTCATGACTCGAACCAGTGTTGATTGCTGCTCGTGCGTATGGTAAGGAAGTGAAAATGAATAATAATAACATTCACGTGTGTGTGTGTGTATATGTGTGTGTGTGTGTGTGTGTGTTGAAATATATTATGTTTATAGAATATAAATTATATTTAAATATTATATATTCTTCATTCATTCATTTTCTGAACTGCTTAATCCTAACTAGGATCTCAACCCGACTCTGGGCAAGGATGGGATACACCTTCGACAACTCGCCAGGCCACCGCAGGGCCATATTATTAAATATAGCTTCAATATTTTAATCAGTCCATGTACAGTAGTTTATTTAAAAAAAATAATAATAATAATAGACATGAAAACATCAATGAAGAGATTGAATTCAAAAACAGATAAGTTTCTTTGTATTTTCATGGTTCCATCCAAATGAGGATGGGTTTCCCTTTTGAGCCTGGTTCCTCTCAAGGTTTATTCCATGCGTGAGTTCCCCTTCCTAGTTCCTCTAAGTTTTTTACGGTAGATTTAAAATAAAGTGACAGATTTTTTTTTTTTCCCCTCATAATTAAAACAATGGCACTTATCTGTTTTTGAACTCAAACTCTACAAATGTTTGTGTGTGATGATCCTCGTTATATGTTTATATAACGAGCGAGTAATAATAATAACAACGTAAGCGAGTAATCCATTTGAATGGCGGTGTTTCATGATGATTTGTGTATTTGATTTTCTTCGGTACTTTCTACCGTGTGAACGGCGTTATCTCTCTGATTCTCAATTCAATATTACACAAAATATAACTTCAGACTACGGATAAACTTTACATGGGGACGATTTATAAAACTAAACGATACAGTAACCTGGAAAACAAAAAAGGTCTCGAAAGATAGAGAGAAAAGTGTAGTGAAAATTTTAAATTGTGATACATGAAGGTGGACAAAAAGGGGGAAATAAATTCAGTAAAACTCACTTAAAACAATCCGATATTTTTATCAGAAATAAAAAGGCAAACAGATGTTCATTCATTAATTCATTTTTTCAACAAATTATTTCTAATTAGGGTTGATAGGAGGCTGGCACCCATCTCAGCTGACTCTGGGCGAGGGCAGGGTACACCCTGGACAGCTCTCCAGGCCACCGCAGGGTGATTATTGGAATCACACAGTGCAACTATAACTATTAATAAAAAAATTTATTAAGTCTTATAATTATGGTGATAATTTTCCCATATAGTCTGGAGGCTGAAAAGATACACCTGGCAACCTGATTTCAAGGTGATAGGTCACTTATCAGAGGCTGTAGTGCTGCCACAATGTTCGGACAGACAGATACGAAAGCCAGTAGCTCTTTCGCTTGAGTACGGCTGAGGAGTAAAAACCTTATTAATTCATCATAACCGTGATACTAGTACCTCTTCCGCCTGTGAGGCGTCTCTCTGGCACGAAGACATGACGCTGTGTTCTTCTCCACAGTCGTGTACGAGTGTCACGCAGAGCAGAAAATGGAATGTCCCTACAACTCCAAGAATAAACATCTGCAGAGAATTTGGTGTAAAAGGGATCCAAACAACCAGAACTGCTGCACGGGTTTCACCTTCAGGTTGACGGACTCTGAGGTGGAGGATGGGCACCTGAAAGTGCAGGACAACGGCGAAGCCTTCACTGTATCTATGACGAGTCTGCCTCAAGGGGACGGAGTGTACTGGTGCGGCCTCAAGAACGGCTCCGTCATCATCAAACTGGCCGAGGGAGAGCTTCGCAGTGAGTCTGCTCACAGTCACGGCTTTCATTCATCATATTAAATAAACACTTCTACTAACTACACTGCAGTGGTCCAAGAATTACAATATTCAGTGAAAGCGTTACAGTAGTGTTGTTGAGGTATCTGAATGCAGTTCAACTTTGGTTGTGTCATTCGCATGTACAATTCACAGAAAAAAAGGCCCGAGGTTCAAGTCCAAATCTCGGAAAGGGTGTGTCAGGGTTGAGTTTCTATGCTTTCTCTGTGCTTGCGTGGGTTTCCTCCAGGTAGACCGGTTTCCTCCTACAGTCCAAAGATATGCACATTAGGTTAATTGGCGATTCCAGATTGGCCCAACATGTGACTTTTATGTTCTTTTGCTGTACAACTGTCATCATCATCATCATCATCATCATCATCCATCATCCATCATCCATCATCCATCCATCATCCATCATCCATCCATCATCCATCCATCATCCATCCATCATCCATCCATCATCCATCCATCATCCATCCATCATCATCCATCATCATCATCAAATTCTCACCAGTGGAGCACTAGCAATCTTATGATGCTTCTGTCTACGGCTCGCCAGGCTATTGCTGGGCACAAACACGATGACGGCTATCTACTCTTGTCAAAAGTCAGCAATGGTTCTTTTACATGAACCTCACACCATAGACAGCGAGAGACATGGCCTGCCTTTGGTAACCCGGTTAGCTCCATGGTGGGGACAGCAGTGGCAACCATTGTCAGTGGGGCTTGAACCTCCAATCTTAGGATCGGTAATCCAACACCTTACCGGGCCATCACTGCCTGCCGTCAGAGCTTTGACATCAAATAACATCTGTTTCTGTAGATCATTTTTGTCCATTCTACAGATGTAGACAATGTATTTGAGTTGTTGTGAGAAGCAGTACCTCACCAGGCCATCGCAGGGCAGAAACACGCTGACGGCATTGCAGCTCCTCTTGTTGAAAGTCAGCAATGGTTGTTTTACATGAACCTCACACCACAGACAGTGAGAGACATGGCCGACCTTTGATAACCCAGTTAGTGCACTGGGGGGGGGACAGCAGTGACAACCTTGTGAAGAGTGGGACTTGAACCACCAACCTTAGGATCAGTGATCCAGCATCTTTACCACCAGGTCACCACTGTCTCCTTTCAACATTTTACAGCAAAATTTGTGTCACAAAACCTCGACCTTGTTAATATCGTTCGCAAAAGCTGCCATGTTTGCACACTATACGGTAAGTGAGAGCGGAAACAAGCCATGACGAGCTTGGCTCTTGTGGGTAACGCTATTTACGATGATCTGTGAGCATGTGATTCAGTTTGTTGGCTTTGTGAAACGTAGCCTCAAAGCTCTCGCCCAGATTGTGCAACTTGTTGTGAGAATCGAAAACATCATCTCCTGCCTGGGTGTGCATTCTTTATTTGGTCACCACCTACACAAGTAGGATTACTGTCTGAGAACTTCGACAACAAGAACCGTTTGTCAGGCTGTAAACATCTCCGTAATCATTCATCAGATCAACCGAGCAGCGTTAGCTTCTCACTCACTTCAGTGTCTCATGTCGTTAAGGATTTCGGTAATGTTACAGTAAGACTGTAGTTCTGACTCAGATTTACTCCGATTTTATCATTCATCCATTTTCTAAGCTGTTTAATCATAATGATGGTCATGGGGAAACTGGTGCCCATCTCAGCCAACTCTGGGCAAAGGCGGTGTACACCCTGGACAGCTTACTAGGCCTCTGCGGAGCCAGCAGTCACATTCACTATGACACCTATGGGTGATCTGGATCAGCCAATTAACCTGCTGTGCATGTTTTTGGACTGTAGGAGGAAACTGGAGGACCCAGAGGAAACCCACGCAAGCACAGGGAGAACATGCAAACTCCACACAGAGACCCCCTGCCTGGGAATTGAACCCTCGACCTTCTTGCTGTGAGACAGATGTGCTAACCACTACATATTATATTAATACAAATGAGCAATTTTTGAGAGCATTTTTATTATTTGTAATTTTTAAGGTAAAATGTTTAATCACAAATAAATAAATAAATAACATAAATATTTTTGGGGGGGGTAAAGTGTTAACAGAAGGGTGCTTTTTAAAGCTTTGTGGAGGGGATTGTAATTTTTTTTTTAAGGAGAAAAAAAAAATTACGATTGTAAGCAATAGAGTACGTATAGTGAACTTCATTATCAATTCTTTTGAAAAATTCTAGTCTAACTCGGCCGACTCTGAATAAAGTAAGTCATTCCCCAGCCCATCATAGGGCGCTCACTTCTTGGGGTGATTTAGAAAAGCCACGAAGCCTATGCCATCCTATTGCAGGGCCGATACCCATACAAAAAAAATCACAGTCCCTCGCACACCTTATTATCGTCCCGTGCATGGTTTTGGAATGCGGCAGGAAATTGAAGTACCTGCATGAGTAGCTGCAAAGCCGTCAGCATGTTTCTGTCCTGCGATGGGCCGGTGAGCTGTCTAGGGTGTACTCTGCCCTCGTCCGAAGTCTGCTGGGATGGGTGCCAGCCTCCCCGCGACCCTAATTAGGATTAAGTGATTACAGAAATTGAATGAATGAATGAAGTACTTGGAGGAAGTTCACGCAAGCACGGAGAGAACATACAAACTTCACGCAGTAACGCCCGAGCCCACCCAGGACCCGAACCCATGCTAACCAGTACACCGCTGTGTCAGCCAGTGTCTTATTTAAAATATTGCTCAGGGTGTTTTTCAAGGTTGTGACGAACGTGCACTATTTAAACAGCACTGTGAAGGTCTTGGGGGAGATATAGTGAGATTTCCAGATGCAGGGTTGTGTGAGGCTTATCAAAAGATTTATTTTCTGAACACATTCTGGGTTTTCACAGGTCCGATGGCTGTGAGCTGGAGCATCATGCGCTGGCTGTTCTTCATCCTGCTTCTGCTGTCCGTGGGTTCGACTCATCTGTGCTTGAATAGTGAGTGTCGATGTTTTACCTGTAAACCGCATCATGACCCGTGTCCTGCACACGGAGAAATAACCATCACCATTTAAATGCAGTCATACCTCACCTTACGAAATTAATCCGTTCCAGATGTGGTTTCGTAACCTGATTGTTTTGTAAGTTGAACCGCATTTTACATGTAAAAGGCCTGATTCGTTCCAAGGCCCCCAATACTACCCCCTAAACCCTTTAAAAATGATAAAAGTATACCTTTTAAGGCCTCCTTCTGCTTCAATATCGTACCGATGGTAGACGGGTTTCGGACATATTTCTTTGCGATATCACTCAACCGCATGCCATGAGCCCGCTTCTTCTTTTCACTCGCACCGGGAATTACTTTCTTGGAGCCCATGATGAATGACGAAAAATAAAGTTGCAATGAGCACACTCGAAAAACTCACGAAACAACAGTAACTCTGTCCTTTACACGTGTTAGAACTCCGTGACGAACAATGGGTCGAAGGCACACGAAAAGCATCATGGGTATTATGTAGATACAGTCCCTCCTAGTCAATGGGAGGCCAGCGGGGCGGGGTGTTGAGAGATAGCCAATGGGAGAGCAACTTGTGCATTGTTTGAATTTTTGAGATCGCGGGCGTAGTGGTTAGCACGTCCGCCTCACAGCAAGAAGGTTCTGGGTTCAATTCCTAACTTGGATGTTTCTGTGTGGCGTTTACATGGGTTCCCTCTGGGTTCGCCGGTTTCCTCCCACAGTCCATGCACAGTAGCTTAATTGGCTGTTCAAATTGCCCCTGGGTGTGAATGTGAGTGTAAATGTTTGTGTGAATGTCACCCCGCCATGGCCTTGCAAGCTTTCCAGGGTGCATCCCACCCTCACTCAGAGTCGGCTGAGATGGGCACCAGCCTCCCCGTGACTCTAATTGGGATTAAGCGGTTCAGAAAATGAAATGAAATGAATGATACAGCAAACACACACATCTTGGCAGAGATAATAAAGTCTTAATTCACCTTTCATGATAATTAAGAGGTGGCATGGTGGCGCAGGGGTTCCCACGTCCGCCTCACAGCAAGAATATCTTGGGTTCGATTCCCTGCTCAGGCATTTCTTTGTGGAGTTTGCATGTTCTCCCCATGCTTGTGTGGATATTCTGGTTTCCTCCCACAGTCCAAAAACATGCACAGTAGGCTCGTCGACTGTCCCAGATTACCCCTAGGTGTCAGTGGATATGTGAGTGTTGGCCCTGTGATGGCCTGGTGAGCTGTCCAGGCTGCACCTCGCCCTCGTCCTGAATCGGCTGAGATAGGCGCCTCAGTTATTCAGAAAACGAATAACTGAATGAATGATAGTTGAGAGGTGAAGGATTTTTATTAGATTGTAACATATTGTGTATTTAAACCCTGAACTACCACACACGCCTTATTTTGTTTTAACGTCTTTACAGGTGCCAAACGGTGGAGTAGTGGTTAGCACGTCCGCCTCACAGCATGAAGGCCTGGGTTCAATTCCTGGCCTGGGTGTTTCTGTGTGGAGTTTGCATGCCTGTGCTTGCGTGGGTTTCCTCCGGGTGCTCCGGTTTCCTCCCACAATCCAAAGACACGCACAGAGTAGGTTAACTGGCCGTTCTAAATTGCCCGTAGGTTCGCATCGTGCAGAAGGCAATGGCAAACCACTGCACTAATCCGGCCAAGGAAACCTCCATGAAGATGATAACCAGGGCGTTATCCTTCATGGCGGGTCGCCAATGGTCGTCCTACGACTCGGGCACGAGAGAGACAGATGCCAAAACATTTATATATGATGATATTTTTATGATTCTGAAAATAAATATTTTTTAGCTTTATGTCACCAATTGAGAGGTTTAATCATATCAGTAACTGCACACCTGTTCTCTTGTTCCAGGACTGAAACGAGCGAAGTGAAAATGTCGAAATGGAAACCAGGCTTTTAACGCAGAGATGCTGATCAGGAGAAAAATCTACTCCAGCACTGAACTTAAATAAAGTTTAAATATGTATGAATGGATTCAGAAAATGGACGTAAACCACCGTTTCGATTTGGACACGTCATCATTGTTCACAACCTATTTGAATTGCCTGGGAGTGGCAGCAAGCGTTTGATTTGAAAATGCTGCGGCGTTTCATAAAGTTAACGATGCCATGTATCTGCACAACATCTCCAGGTCCTTTTGAGTTAAAACATCCCCACAGCATCACAGAGACCCCACCATATTATTATACGCTTGAGATAAGTTTACCTGTGTAGTTATGCTTACTTTTTGTGGTTAATTGTCGGCTCAGTGGCATCACGGCATGCTGGTGATCGTGCATGTTCTCCCTGTGCACGTGTGGGTTTCCTCCCACAGTCAAAAGATGAGCAAACTGACCGAATTTCTGTGTGTGTGTGTGTGTGTGTGTGTGTGTGCTACAATAGACTGGTGAGCTGCTCAGGGTGTACCCAGAGTTGGCTGAGACAAGCTCCAGCCTCATTATGATCCAAGTTACATTAAGCAGTTTTTCAGTTCGAATGAATGAATGACATTAAAAAAGTTTCTGGCCCACGTTACACTCCGGTCGGCACAGTGGCGCAGTAGCTGGCACGTCCGCATCACAGCACACAAAGGTTCTTGGTTTAATTCCAAGCTCGAGGCATGTCTGTGTGTCGTGTGCACACTTTCTCCCTGTACTTCCTGGGTTTCCTCCCACAGTCCAAATACATACACAGCAGGCTAATTAGTGCTACTAAAATAACCCCTATGTGTGAGGGTTGTGTATGTGTGTTGGCCAGGTGGGCTGTTCAGGGTGTACCCTGACTTTGCCCAGTGTTGGCTGAGATGGGCACCAGCCTCCCCACAACCATAATTGGGATTAAACGGCTTACAAAACGACTGAACCTTCCACAATTTTTTTTTGTTGGCATGGAAGGGCCATCTGATGGTGAATTACAGAAAAAGTTATCATCTATTATTGTTATAATTATTAGATTAAGTAAAATCGTTGGGTTTCCAAGTCTCCAAACCAATCAATGATTCCTGGAAATTCTGATTCGATACCATCTTTGATCTCTTTGCTGTACAAATGGAAAAATACACTTGGATCCTCCTCCAAGGAAGTTCAGAAGATTTCCATTCAATACCATATTACTGGTAATTTACGCTATTTCCAAATATCCATTTCCTGTCTGATGAAGCTCATTACACGTCTCCTTCATTTGGTCTGTGTGTTCTCTTATCTTCTTCCACTCTGATGGATGTCGAGGGAATCTGGGCTCTGTGTCCCCTCAGTGAATCAGCGAGTCACGGATTACAGGATTACAGGATGTATGATTTTAATAGGAGACGAACTTATTTTAATCTGATCGATGTGAACGGCTGGTAGACGTTAAGAAGCATCTCAACAAAATTTTTTCAGCCAAAGAGGGTAACACTAGTTATAAGGGCGTGGGGGGTGTCCTAATTTTTCCTCCATTGAAATATACATTATTCGTATATTTTGTCTGATACATGGGAATAAGTTAATTTGTTGTTTAATTATGGTTAAATCACTTTTTTCCCCATAAATAAAAATAAGCTTGGACATTGTGATGTGAACATTTCTTATAAGACTTTTTACAAGACTGTGTACACACACACACACACACACACACACACACACACACACGCACGCACATGTATCATGTCAGCTCTGGAAGGTTATGCTCACAGTATACAAACTCAGCACACATATACAGTAGTGTAGAAAATGTCTGAAACAGATGGTTGTTTGGTATTTTTGGGTATTTCCTTTTAAAAAGGAGAAATATTCCTGTCTCACATGCAGAGCATCAGTTGCATATGAAGCCACATGTCAAATCTCATCTAAAACACAATCACTTCTTCTTTTCTTTCCTGATAAAATATGCCATGTGCTTTTTACTTTAAATATTATCATTTTTAGCTTTAGGTGTTGGAATAATGAACTGGAATGACTGAGTTAAGACTGTAACTCGCAAGCTGTTCATTTAAATTAAATGCTGAGAAAATATATATATATATACACACACACACACACACACACTTGAAACCGTGACTTACAAGTATCTTTTATAACAAAATTTCCATGATACGAGCTTCGATCCCTCCAAAAATCATCCCCATCCAACTCGCAAAATTTTGATTTACGAGCTCTGCTGGGGAAATGGCTTTTCCGGGCCGATTAGCCTCGTATTCTTCCATGTGTATTCCTCCACGCTCTGAGAATGCCTTGTGCAGTGCTTCCCAACTATTTTCTGTGATGCCCCCTACAGAAAGAAAAAAGAACATTTCACTCATCCCCCCTGCGCGACGATAAGTACAGACACTCCCCGACTTAGGTTCATCTGTTTTACAGGTTTTTTTTTTCTATTTTACGTTTTTTGAAAAAAAAAAAAAAAAAAAAGCCAATTTTTGAGTTTAGATCTACCTACGTAGTGCACTGACGTAATGACGCAATGACATTGCATGCATTGTTTACAAACGACAGACTGAACGTGCCTCTTCTTCTTCCCAGTTCAGTTATATATTGTTTTTTATATATATATATATATATTATATATATATCAGTTATATAGCGTGTTACCCTTGTGTTAAGACGTAATCTCTGTGATCTTTGTGTTTACACTGTTTGGCGGACTTTTGTAAACTGAAGCAAATATGGTTGGTCAGAAGCGTAAGCCTACTAGCATGGGTGCAGGTCTCATACACAGAGATGAATTAACTATCTGGCCCGATCAGCACAATCTACCACGCATACTCAGTTAAACAAAGAGAGTTGTAAAATGAGTGAAAACCCAAATCCAATAAAGAAAGAACTTTCCGCTCTGCTGGTGATTCTCATCAGTGCAGGCTGTGTTCTAAATGAGTTCAACAACACCCTTGCACACTTGAAAGACCGGAAGTCCGTATAACCAACAGCAAGTACACTACTTTGGCAAGTACACTACTTTCGGTTTTGAGCGCCTCACATATTGTCAGCGTTGATTGGCTGTTTTGAGCTTCATGTAAAGTGAGTCGGTTTATATAAGTGACTTATTTTGAAATTAATGTTGATATTATTTGATATTATTTTACAATGTTTATAATAATTAATTTAGGAATGTTTTATGAGATACAGTAATGGTATTTATGGATGTATAGTACAGTATGAGCTTCATACGTCACTGTAACAACTTACGTTCACTTTCAACTTACGTTCGGCCGTCCAAAACTAATTAAAAACGTAAGTTGGGGAGTGTCTGTATTGTTTACAGCACTTCATATCGTTTGCTCGATGCCTTTCCCTAAACCATAGAGAACAGTGATAGCACCACTGCCACCTACTGTACAGGATGCGCAATTACATTTAATTCGAGTATGGCAAAAAGCATGTTCCCTGGAGACAGGTAGAAGAATACTTGGTGTGTCAACTGGAAGGAGAGGAGATAAGGAGATTTGGTGGTGGAATGAGGAAGTGCAGGAGTGTGTACAAAAGGAGAGGTTAGCTAAGAAGAAGTGGAACATAGAGAGGACCGAAGAGAGTAAACAAGAGTACAGAGAGACACAGCGTAAGGCGAAGGTAGCGGTGTCAAAGGCCAAACAGAGGGCGTATAATGACTTGTATGCTCGGTTGGAAAGCAAAGAGGGAGAAAATGATTTATACAGGTTGGCACAGCAGAGAAATAGAGATGGGAAGGATGTGCAGCAAGTTAGAGTGATTAAGGACAGAGAGGGAAATGTATTGACTGATGACAGAAGTGTGCTGGGAAGATGGAAAGAGTACTTTGAAGAGCTGATGAATGAGGAAAATGAGAGAGAGAAAAAACAGTAGAAGAGGTGACTGTTGAGGACCAGGAAGTAGCAAAGATTAGTAAGGGTGAAGTGAGGAGGGCGTTGAAGAGGATGAAGAATGGAAAGGCAGTTGACCCTGATGACATACCGGTGGAGGTATGGAAGTGTCTAGGAGAGGAAGCAGTAGATTTCCTGACAAGAACATTCAACAAGGTCTTAGAGAGTGAGAGGATGCCAGAGGAATGGAGGAGAAGTGTGCTGGTGCCCATTTTT
>CM045734.1:57023563-57116063 GCA_024760905.1 Plotosus lineatus
GTTGTAATTCTTAAATTATAACAACGAACAATTTTGAATTATTAAAATTTGTAAACATGAACAACATTGAATGTTATAAAGGCGACCACCCCCCAACACCCACTCAGGGCGGTTTCACATTGATCCATACAACAAGCTCCGCCTTTTAAAGCTTGGCAGTGGAACTGTAATGAAATGAATGCGGATAACAAACTTTAAGAGCAACATGTATCCAAACATGAGTATGAAAAGATATAGATTTCCGTTAGCATCAGCTAGTTTCGTTCAGCAACCTAAACACACCAAACACATCTCGGATGATCGAAGTAGAAAGTGACAACTGCCTTACTGAAGGCAGAATTCTCCCTGAACACCTCACTGGACCATCGCAGGGCCAATGTCATCAACCCATTATATCCTTAAAAAGATACAACCATTTAAAGATAGAACCGTTTAAGTTACCATAGCCACATTAAAATAGCGTCTTGGAATAAGAACCTAAAGGTAATTTGTTCACACGTTAGTTCAATGACAAAAATATATATTTTACATACATGTACGAATGGCAGTGGTGGCTTAACGTATAAGGCGATGGGTTACTAATTCAAAGGTCAAATGTTCAAACCCGACTATCACCACTGTTGGGCCCTTGAGCAAGGCCCTTAACCATCAACTGCTCAGTTGTATAAAAAAAAAAAGATAATTGTAAGTCGCTCTGGATAAGAGCGTCTGCCAAATGCTGTAAATGTATGTATCAGAAGTGCAGTTATCTTGACTAGAATATTATAAAATGTGAATATAATGTGACCTGAATGTCTAAAAACTCCTGCAGACCATTCCAAACGGTGAGCAACCTGAGAGCTGAGTGAAATCTAAGAGAAGTTCAGCCAAAAAATGTACACGCTTGATTAACTTTTAAATGTTTAAACTTTTGCTAACACATAAGAAAACCTTTTAGCTTCTTCTTGCTACATCAGCATAATTTTTTCAGATAGCTTTGAAAAAAAACAGCCCTAGATATAACTTGTCTGTCAAAATCAGCTGTGATGCAGCTACGTCAAACTATGACAGGAGGCGGAGCCTAAATTCTGAAGGTGGAGTTGCCTGTTATTTCACTCCGATAAAAATATGTTGCTTTACATGTTTTCATTACCTATTAACTCACCTTATGGTTATACCGCAAGTTTAGTAAAGCTAATATTATTCCTCTGTAAATCGCATTGCCTAAACAAACCACCGAAGAAGATCTGGAGTCTGGAGATAATTTTGACGTTAAATTTTTTTGGCTGAACTATTCTGTAAAACAGGCCTATGATTCTAATAAGCGTGAACTGGTGGAAGAGAACTGCTTTTCTTATTTTTTTAATCCTTACAAGTACTATCATCCCAAAATGTAATCTACAAGAATATCTTCCTGGAAATTGGAGAAAAATAAGAAGTATACACAGGCACAACGTACAATACACGGCACACTTCACCTACATTATACACCAAAATTAAATGTAGAAAAAGAGGCTTCGAAGCCATGCCCTAACACGACAATAAAAAGAGTCATGCTTTTGCGATAGACTAGGCATGTGCAGATATTCCCGTTTGTTTTCCAATATTATCACAGTATGGTGTTTGAAACGTAATAGCTAGCTCGGACTTAAACTAGTCTTTTGTTCGCAATGATTTTGCAGTGAAGTGTATAGTCAAGTGTTTTTCATAAATTTGAAAAGTAAATCTCTGTTGGCTGATCTAGAGGATATACCTCCATTCATACAGTTCGAATCATTTATCGAGTTGATCTGAAGCCACCTGCTGAACTCAAGCCTAAAGAGACCCTCCCATCTTCCTATCTGAGTACAAGTTTGTCAGGACTCGATTTGGATTGAGGTGTTGTTCTTTTTTTGTTTTTCCCTTGTTGCAGGCAAGTGGCTCGGAGCAATGAGCTTGTGTGACACAGTATAACTGCCCGTGCCATATATATTGAAGTTATAATGACAAACGTAAATTAAATTACAAATTTCTGCTTTTGAAAATAATATTTGTTCATATTTGAGTAGGCAATATAAGTACACGGTACTTAAGAGTGGAAGCAACATTAGGTATACCTCAAGATTCAGTATTGGGACCCCTTTACTTTCAGGTAAAAGGCTGAATTTTGATTGGGGAATGTTCAATGTTTTATTCCTTGATTGTTATCATGTTGCTGTCTGATTTTCTTCTGGTTCATTAACCTTAACTAGTGCTGTAAATGTTAAGGGCAATGTTATGGAAACTTCTCAGCCTTAAATTCCAAATATTATGATATTTATTGCCAGTTTACTACATTATGTTACAAGTACCTATTTGAACCTCTAAACAACTTCTTTTCCTTTCGGCTGTTCCCTTCAGGGGTCGACACAGCAAATCATCCGCCTCTATCTCACCCTGCCCTCTAAACTATTTAACTTAATTTGAGTTATTATGGTGTTGAGGCCTGTTATTGTCACACAAGTCACAATGTAACACCTTCTTCTTCTGGCTTTTCCCTTCAGGGGTCACCACAGCAAATCATCTGCCTCCATCTCACCCTCTGCATTTTGCAACAATGTAACACCATCATATGCAAATATACATATACACACATTACATTTTAAATGCTCAGTACTGCCCAATGGTATCAGAGGGCATTTTAATCACGAATTACTTAATACAAGAAAGTTGAAAAGAATCATGGACTTGAATGAATGTCTGGTGAACTTGCTGCTTTTCAATCTGTTTAAAAAGAAAGCTCAGATGACTGACCTCATTATACCCCCCCCACCACCAAAAATGTCTACTCTAACAATTTAATGTGTGACCTCAATATCGTAATACTCAATAAATATAAATTATTGATTAAGACATGGTGGATGTTGCTGAATAGTCTCTGAGATGATATTAACCACATACTATACACATACACACTACGTTTAAATATCACAAAAGCAATCTAAAATTAAAACAAGATTGTTTGGGTTTATTTTTACATTTTTACTTGATTTAAGAAATATCCCCCGTTTCCAAGGTGGATAATATCTAATACCCTGGGATAAGGAACCAATCAGATCACACTATCCCCGTATAGTATTTCCAGAGCTTGAATATCGGCACATGCCTACAACATAACAGCTAATAATAAATCAATTAAAAGTTGTTCACTTCAGGAGAGGATATGGGAGGGGGGGAATGAATACAGTAGAAAAGCGAGTAGCCACTCAAATCTTCACCCTGGAAAAAAAAAAGTTACATGCAGGATGCAGGAGATCTCAATGGCTTCCCCACTTATTGCAGCTGGAGGTGCGAGAGGACCTCCTCTGTGGTTGAAATGATACGCGACCAAGAGTGTCATCACTCTTGGTCTGTGACACACACACACACACACACACACACACACACACACACACACACACTCACACACACGTGCGCGCAAACCAGACCATGTCGAGAACTGCGCTGCTGACATGCCAATGACATGTCGAGGTCGGTAGTGCAGGGTAGAAATTTGCCATGTTTCGTCCTTTAGAGCGCCTCATAGTCTCCTTCCTCTCTCTTTTCTGCTGCTTCACCTCCAGCCAGGAAGGCCTCCAGATCATCCAGATCACCCGCTTTCTTGCTCCTCGACTTCTTCTTTTTCTTCTCCTTTTCATCTCCAACTCCTTCTGGCTCCTTCTTCTTGTGTTTCTTCTTCTTGCTGCTTTTCTCTTCATCCTAGGAAGGAGGACATGAATGACAAGGTTATTTTATAACATTAAATGCTCCAGTTACTCTGGAGGTATCCACCGCAAAACTACCTTCTTTTTTTTGAAGCAAAACTGCAGCAGCCTTTAATTTAAAAAAAAAAATCTTTCTTCAAAATTTACTTTTGTGCTAGAAAACTGTTTCAGAATCTAAAATGGCTGTGCTGAAGAATTGAAAAATACTAAAGTGCCTACAACTTTTAAAATATACTGTCCATTTATATACACATTAAGGTTCACAAAAAGGCTGTAACAGCCATTAAAAGTGGACCTGTGGTGAATTTGTATTTCGGGCTCTTTAAAACAATCACGTATTACATCACCGGTTCCGTCAGAGAATGTCAGTCATTGCTTCTTGTCAAGTGAGTGCTGCCACACTACTATTACTACTAGTCATGTGCAGCGACATGTCGCTTCTTTGTTGGCTGTTCCAGTTCTGGTAGTGACATGAATCCATTGTTTTATCCTATTCGTTAGGTAGCATGAAGCAGACACCAGTCTAAGAGGACACATTATGGGTCAGTGCTGAGTTGTGTGTCGCCAGGAAAATGGAGTAGTGTAAAGCATACGGCTGCACAAACAAGTGCAGAGATGACAAAAAACCCAACACAACATCAGCACAGAGCCCTGAAAACGTTTCCTTTCGGACGGGATTCATTCGTTTGGAAGACAGCTTTAACCCGACCTGCTAGCAGCATGACCTCTTCTGTTCCTACTGAATTCCTTCATGAAAAGTCAAAAGGTACAAGAATTTAGTAAGGAGCACGTCTTATCACCTTTACTATTATTATTTAGACATTATTCATGGCTTTCAAAATTCTATTAAGTAACTCAAACAAAACTGAAGTGGCAAAAAATAAAGCAGAAAAATCATTTTAAAAAATTGCCGACTGATGCCGGATGGACAGACAGACAGACGCCACACTGCCATAACGTAAGCCCATCGAGTCTCTGGTCGGACGGGCTAGAACATATCAAATGCATGCAAATGTAACACCAGAATTAAAAAATATTCCTTCTGTATAAACATTTGCACGATTAGAGTAAGCCCCCGTTATTCTCGGTGGTTGCGTTGCGCCCCTTCTGCGAATCCTGAATATATGCAAATTTTTGACGCGGTTTTAAACCCCTGTGTATGATATGCGCTAAAATATGCTTCTTAAACACGTTCTACAGACACAATGCTTAGGCTCCTTACCAGAAGCTAGAGAAGATGCAGGGTGTTTGAGTGACATCATAGGGCTTAAATAATAATTAAAAACACACTAAAAAAAGTGAACTCACAATTCAAGCAATCACGTTGATGACATGTGCACGAAGGAGGAAAAAAAAGAGGTGTCATATCATCTGCAACCAATCAGCAGGAGGGAGAAACAAAAGTTCTCAGC
Organism: Plotosus lineatus; assembly: GCA_024760905.1. Classification (NCBI taxonomy): domain Eukaryota; kingdom Metazoa; phylum Chordata; class Actinopteri; order Siluriformes; family Plotosidae; genus Plotosus; species Plotosus lineatus. Next base: position 57,028,677 of record CM045734.1, read on the forward strand.
CATTGGCTAAATTTGAATCACGTACCAGTAACTTCCGAGTTTTCCGGTAATCCGGAAGTATGCGGGGCCGCGACCACAGAACTGCGAATGGGCAAAGGCCTACTGTATTATTATAAAGTTTAAACGTTTTCAGATTTCAATTCAGAAATAAAAATAACGCTTTAATCAAAAGCTTTGTGATCTATTGCGAACAGTTTGTTGAGGTCAGTAAAGTTTAGTTTGTCCTCAATAATAAATGTATTCCTCCTTTTGAAGCCGGAACCGATTTTCTTCAGGATTCTGATCCTAATCTGAGAATATATGAAGCAATTCTTTCCTAATTTGTTTTACATATTTATTTTCCGTGTGAAACCTGCTACGCATTTTATTTACAATCTTCTGTCACCATAAACACAAACAAATAAAATTTTTCATTACCTCTTTAATCCTCTTCTTCTTTTTTTTCTTTTCTTTCATGGAGTGCTTGCTTTCTTTTTCTGTAAAACAAAGTCTAACTTCAACATTGACATTTTCCATTTCATACCTTTCATAGATTTAAAGAAAAAAACCGAATAAACAGGAAATGAGGCGTAGTGTTAGAGGAAGGACTCGCCGTCGTCTTCGTCGCTGCTGTCTTTGCTCTTGACGCCTTTCTCCTCGAAGCCCAGGCCGAAAAGGTCACTGTCGTTCTTGTGTTTGAACGGGCGCACTGAGGATTTTGGGGGCTCGGCAGGGACAAGTTCATCGTCTGAGAGGTCGGGAAGGTCAGACCTGACCCGGAAAGCGTCCTTCTTTACATCCTACATGAGGAAAAAGTTGAGCGTTCTGTAAAACACTGAATCTTGTTATAGATTAAATAAAGCTTTATAACTACATTAACAAGCCAAATCGATTTAATGGACAAAAAAGAGGGCGGCGCCGGTCAGGTTTTGCTGATTGTCCGTAGCTTCCGAGAATGGATTGAAAGTGGGTAAAAACAACAAATGTCTTTATGGAAAAAATAGGGGGAAATGTTACACGTGTATAAAATCACATTGTCCAATGTGACACAACTGTATACATATTGACGCGCGCACGAGGAAACGGCCAACTATCGAAACAATGGATCGTGCCTGCGACCGCTGAACCCTCCCCAACTATTTGGCTCCAGACTTTGTCCACACCTTCTGATGTCCATTTAACCGGGGCCCACAGAATTGAAAGTTGAGTGTATAAATAAAAATTTTTTAATAAAAATAAATACCCCACGCTATACAACACTTATTACAGTTTTGAGATTTTTGTTCATTTTTATGAACAGCTAGTCCTGACAAAAAAAAAGCTTTTGAATATTTTACAAGCACATCTGTAATCTTTTTTATTCATTTATTTACTTGTAAGTCTGTTATGTGCATACTGTAACTAACAACGTTGCTTTCTGTGTTTTTGCTGAGGTACACATGCTACTTCCGAGTGATTCCCAGTGATTCAGATTCTAACTTCTTCACAAAATTAATATTATTATCATTATTTTCCAGCACCTCATCATTATGATGTTTTTTAATCTGATCCAGGATACAATACAGTTTTTAGCCAGCATGCTGACATATTGGTTAGCATGTCTCCCTCATAGTAAAAAGTTTACAAGTTATCCCCGTGATTGCTTGGTTTTCCTCCGAGTAGTCAGTTTCCTTCCAAAGATATGCACAATAGGTTTATTGGTTGTTCCAAATTGCCCCTAAGTGTAAGTGTGAATGGTTGTGTGTTTTGTGCTACAATGCTGTTCTGGGTGGACTCCGCCTTCTTCCAGTGTCGGCTGAGAGAGGCTTTAGCCTCCCTGTGACCCAAGTAGAATTAAGTGATTTGGCAAATGACTAAATGGATACGGTTTTAACCGCAACAGCGTCTCATACCTTTTTCTCTTTCCGAACGTGCTCCTCCTCACTTTCAAAATCAGGGTCATCCATCACGAAGGAGAGCATCTGCTGAGCCATGGGGGCCTCGGGGTCTGTATCAGAGGAGTCACCGTGAGGAGGAATCGATTTCATTTTCCCCTGCTTTGGGACCGAGTGTGTATGTGGAGTGTGTGGAACGTGCACGGGAGTCGGCATGAGGATGGAGGGCTCGCTGAAGATCTGAGGCTGAACTGAAGGCACGGGCTTCGCGGGTTTGGGTTTCTCCTCCAACGTTAAAGAGCTCAAATCATCCCTGCAGAAGAAAGAGCAAGTAAACATTAATGCTAGATATTTAGCTCATGATTTCAGGAATTATTTTGGACAGTGAGCTTACAGGTGGCTGTCCAGCTGGAGATCCAGATCTTCATCCTTAGCCACAACTGGTTTAGCTGCATCTTCATCCTCATCGCTGGATAACGTGATGTTAAGATCTTTACTGGGGATGGAGGATCTGGGCTGCTGCAAGGGCGCTGCATCATCAGGATCCAGATCGTCCTGAAACCCTGCAACCATGGGGTTCCCTCCTCTCCCTTCTCCATCACTGACAAAAACAAACCACAGTCAAGCTGGGCAGCAGTATTATACAGGACTGTAGAGCTGTAAACTCAATGATATGACTGAATTGTGATGAACACGTCAATGTTTGGACAATATTAGTCCTTTTTAAAGTCATTTTATCAGTTGAATTGGCTCAAAACAACATCTTGTGGTTAAACTCATATTGCACCTCGCAAAGACCATGCTGAATGCCGCCGACTCCGCCCCTACATCCCTTCAGTCCTGCACTTGAGATGTGGTCTATGAAACTGCTCATTTTCAAAATCCTGTCTTTTTTTCTTTTTCCCTATTTCACTTTGATTGTATCCAATTCTAACCCATCAGGTATTGCCTGCCTATCACATACAACTACCATCACCTGGGCGGGTGGGGGTGGTGTGTGTGTGCGTGTGTGTGTGTGTGTATGTGTCATCCATCTCCGTGACATGTTGCTGTGTATATGCATTTCGAGGCGGCCAACCACACTTGGAAAGAAAGTGTTATCCACTCCCTTTTGTACAGATATGCTTACAGACCCATATTTGTGCTGTGAGTGACAGGGAGTCCCTCCCTCCTGTGCGACCAATTAGCTGCCAGGACTCCTGTCCTCGGATAGCAGTGAGATCAACCTGGATTCAATCCTGCGATCTCCAGGTTGATGGTCATGCACCTTCTCAATATGCAACTTGGTAGCCCATTTTCAAATTATCAAATGACACGGTGGGTGAAGTTAGGCCTAGAGCTGGGGAAGACGTTATGCATGGTTCCAATGTGCCCCGTGTAACTGATTGCCCCAGTCTTATTTCTTTATTTAAATCATACTTATCTCTGATTGCACACATAGTGATGTTATGGTATTGACACCCAACAAGTGGCCCATCAACCTGACAGAACCCTTTCGGAATGAATAATTCCCATGAGAGGAGAGTGAAACTGATGATGGTGGACACGAACGTGGTGGGGTGTGTGCTGTACCTGTCGCTGTCTGCGGTGGTTGGCTGGGGTTGCGTGTTCATGTTGGGTTTGGTGCTAGAGGGGACGCTCTCTTCTAAGAAGCTCTTATCCAGTCCTTCTTCTGGCACAAAATCATCTACACTCTGCACTGTGGATGGGGCTCGAGGAGCTGCTGTCTCTGCCTCTGCACCAATAAATGAAACACACACACACACACACACACACACACACACACACACACACACACACACACACACACACACACACAAATCAAAATCAAGATTTACAACCCGAATTATGCTTCCCGGTCCATTAAAACAATCAAATGTGTATTCAGACCTGTAGTTCTTTTTAAGTAGAAACATACTCAGAGTGCAAACCTCCACCAAGGTAGCTTGATTTCCAAACATTTCAAATCAAGATTTATTTCCAATCAGTTATGCATTTGTGATGTCACAGAATAACATATATTCTGGATGATCAAAACCCTCCTGGCTGCAGATCTCTGTCAGCAGAAATTTAATCAGTTCATTGTCGAAAGTTAATTAAAATTCTGCTTAAATCCATCCTCTTAGAGGAGGCAGCAAGGCGTGGACATTTTACTGTATTTTTCTCCATGGGGTGGGGTGGGGGTGTTACAAAGATCCCATACATTCAGAGCGTCATGTGATCCTGCTCTCATGATGCTCACGGGCCCTATTCATTTGCACTATTCCCTGTGTTTGAGCCCCAGGGGATGATGTAGAACTTGTGTTAGAAGGTCCTGGGCTCCAGTTCCGGGCTTGTTTATTTCCATATGGAGCTTGCATGTTCTCCCCATGCTTGTATGGGTTTTTTCTGGGTACTCTGGTTTCCTCCTCCAGTCTTTGGATATTGACTGTTCTAATTGGCCCTAGCTGCGAGTGTATACACGTTAGCCCTATGATGGTCTGATGAGCCGTTCAGGGTGTATGTCTGCTGAGGCTCCAGCCTCCCTTCAGCCCTAGTAGGATGTTCTCTACCACATCTAGAAAACCCATGTTATTGTTTTCATTTGATAAATAACCTTTAATTTTTTTTTTATTGTATATTATTTCATGACTTACACTCCACAAGCCAATCACAGGGCAGTGGTGGCTCAGTTTTAGTGCCCTGGGCTAATGAGCTGAAGAATAGGGGTTCAAGCCCCATTACTACCAAGCTGCCACTGTTGGGCCCTTGAGCAAGGCCCTTAACCCATAATAGCTTAAATGTATGAAAATGATGAATGTAAATCACTGTGGATAAGAACGTGTACCAAATGCCATAAATATATTTATTCATTCATTCATTCTCTTAGCTGTTTTATCCTATTAGGGTCGCACGGAGACTGGTGCCCATCTTAGCCGACTCTGGGCGAGGGCAATGTACATCCTAGACAGCTTACCAGGCCATTGTAGGGCCAACACTCATACAACCATTCATTTCTTTCTCTCTCTCTCTCTCTCGCTCTCTCTCTCTCTCTCACACACACACACACACACACACACACACACACACACACACACACACACACACACACACACACACACCTCAGGGTCATTTGGAATAGTCAAATAGTCCAGTGTGCATGTTTGTGGACTGTGGGAGGAAACCAGAGTACCCTGAGGAAACCCACACAAGCATGAGGAGAACATGCAAACTCACACAGAAACACCTCAGCTGGGAATCAAACCCAGGAACTTCTTGCTGTGAGGAGGATGTGCAACACTACACCACTGTTCCGCTATAAATATATATACACACTACAAATATATATATATATATATATATATATATATATATATATATATATATATATATATATATATATATTTAAAAAAAAACATTGGACAACATGTGCAGCAAATTAAAAAATCTGATCCCCCGAACTAAAAAACATTTATTTTTCTATACATTTCTACATGTTGTTCTATTTATTCACTCAGCAAACAGTTACATAAGAAACTCAAGCCAGGTACCCTGGACCGCAGAGGGCATCTCGGAGGCGGCATTCGAGCCGAACAGCCTGGAGATGAAGCTTCGTTTCTGTGGCTGCTGAGCTGGAGATGGAGACGGGACAGAGGCTGGGGGAGGAGCCACAGGAATCTGAGCATCCGGACATGGTGTGTTGGAGGGTATCTGCGGGTTCTGCCCGACGACAGGGGGTTGTTGTGGCGTCCCGGGGCTGGAGCTTCCCGTGGAGCTAGTGCCTGCTGGGACAACAGGGGACTGCGAGCCTGATGACGGACTCTGACCGTTCGCATCACCAGGAGATCTGTAGCCTTTAGCACGTGCTTCTATCATTTCCAGAAAGCTGCAAAGGTAGGGTTTAACATACATCATGGAGAAATCCTACAGAATTATTCACCCCTGTTGCTTTAAAAACCTCAAAATTAATTATTTTGAAGTGCTGTGAATGCAGTGTCAATTTTTTCCCCGACTTGCGAAGACAGCTGGTTTGCTACATGTAATAAGAAATGATTCCACCAGAGGGCAAACTTCATCACGCAAGTTTTCTTCAAACTATGCACCTATTAACCCTTTCATGTCACATCCCAACACTACCCCTACGGTTCATGTAAATATTGCATTCTGCAGATGCTGTGGATTAATATCTGTGAAGGTAAAGAACCGACGCACCAAACAGACTCCGCGAGGCAGCCATCTTGTACGGCTAAAAAGTTTCTTTAGGTGTGTTAGATAACGAAGATGTCGTGAGATGTATGTATGGAATCATACAGGAGGTCTTACATCTCATAATTTTGATCTTCGGTCTCCTGCTGGACAGTCAACTCCTCCAGTGTGGCGTCGATGTCCAATTGGTTGGTTTCCAGCTGCCGTAACAGTGTCTCTCTCTGGAAAACAAAAGACTTATCAGTAATACAACAGTAAACAAATTCACTCAAGCATGAATAAACAAAAGCATAAAGAGCGGAATACAACAGACGCACTGAAGGATCCCTCACTTTTCACATGTTCATCAAAATAGTTTCCATGGCTACGTAAGCCGGTTTAAAAGTGATCACACTTAGAGCTGACTGATGCGATCCGCGACTGTTGCTTTTCATTCTCAAATCTACCTAGTGACTCTTGTGGCATCGCGTTCAGGTCCTCGCAAAAAATTTTAAACCAGTTTAAAATTTCCATGAACGTGGCAAAACAATACTCGGACGAGGAGTAATCGCAAACTCTTCCCAAAAAGTCGTGAGAAAGTTGCAAACCTGGAAACTTCTCTGGAAAATTCTGCTTTTCTGGCATGTGCCATTCGTCTCATCTTCTGAAGCGCTTAATCCTAATTAGGGTTGCACCCATCTCAGAGTACACCCTGGACGGCTCGCCCGGCCATGGTAGTGCAAGCCACCCTATCGGCAATGCAGTCTGCTCTTCTTTTTTAATTTTCCCCTCATTTTTTTCCGTTATTTTAGTTGTATCCAATTCCCAGCCATCAAGTATTGCCTTCATCACACTGACTGTACCTACCAGGGAGGGGCGAAAGCATGCACACGCCCCCAACGTGTAAGCTACCTGCTTATTTTCAAAATGTGGCATCATGCATATTTGGGGATGGTCCAACACACTCGGAGGGAATGCGCTATTCGCCCCTTCATACGGCTGATCTCACAGACAGGCATGTTAGGCTGGCGCCCACTGTGAGTGACAGGGACGTAAGCATATGCTGTCCCTCCATCCAGTGAAAATTCAGCAAATTAGCTCCCGTTGGCTACAGAGGGCTATGCAGCTCCTCTTGATGAAAAAGTCAGCAATGGTTCTTTTACATGAACCTCTCACCACAGACAGTGAGAGACATGGCCTGCCATTAACCCAGTTAGCTGCACTTTGGGGACAGCAGTGACAACCTTGTGATAGTAGGGCTTCAACCCCCAACCTTGCGATCAGTGATCCAGCAGCTCAGCACTGGGCCACTACTATCAGGCATCTGCCATATTCTGTGCATTTTGTCATAATACGACTGATTTACTAAAGGAAAATGGACCTCATTGCTTAGGGACGTCTCGTCCCCTCTGCTTAGAGGCTGCTGCGCCCACAACTTGACCCCGGATCAAACGGAAAAACATGAAATGAAAACACGAAGACCCAATAACGCTAAACATCCCGCCCTGAAAATCCTAACCTGGTAAAACAAATGTGCTTTTCTGCTCTTAGCTCCACCTGTTCCATTTATTATCAGCTTTAGATGAAAATAATGAGTCGTTGCCAGAGAAATAATAGCAAACAGAACACACGTGCCTTGCATGCAGAACTGTTGTTATAGAAAACAAATTGGACCGGAACGAATAAAATAATATTAACAAAGTCAGCAGTGGATATTTTACACGCCTCTCACCACAGACAGTGAGTGACATGGCTGGTCTTTGACTGGGGGTGGGGTGGGGTGGGGTGGGGGGTGACAACTGGACTTGAACCCCTGACCTTTGGAGCAATAATCCAGCACCCTAGCAGCAGGCTACCACTGCCTCCAAAACAACAACAACAACAACATTAACAAAGTAAACTCCAGCGATAAATCAACACCTTCAACTTACTACAAATGACAGCACTCAGAGGTTAAAGGTGAAGGTGAAACTGCAGTCTGTCTAAATATACTACAGTCTAACGAATGCAATCGGAAGTCGCAGCCTGAAAGGTTTTTTAGAGCTCGGAGATTAAAAAGTATTTCCTACTAATAAAGTGCACTTTAATGAAACCATGAGATGAGTGCGGTGCGTGTGTAAATCTGGAGCGTTCCGGGACTGCAGGCCGACACCACTGATCTAATTACAGCTGGATACTTGAGACACCTCACATACACACGCACATACACACACACACACACACACACACACACACACACACACAATGAAATATTAAGCAAATGGCACAACAGTGAACCGGGGAATCAGCCTCAGAGAGACGGCGTGCCATCGTACTACAGTCCTGAAGAGCCGTCGAGAATCACATACCTGAAGTTGCAAGAAAGGAATGTTGAAAAATCGGTGCAGGTACTTCAGCCCGAAGCCATTTTTCATGGAAGACTCGGCGTAGTGAATGTAGGAAGAGCCCACGGGCCTGTTTGGGAAAGAAAAAGAGAAAGAAACATCAGCATCATCAAACATTTATACGCGCTAGACATCCACCATCGACTCATCTGATACCGGGTGTCTGAAGACACTGGTTTTAACTGGAGGACTGGACACGGTTGGATAGGATTTGCTTTCTACTCCCGGCTGTGGGACGTCGTCTTTTAAATGATTGATAAAACCGGACAGTTTGCCGGATGGACTGATGGATTCCCAGAGGAGAAAAGAACCCTGAATGGTTTCAATATAATTGACAATGTTCTTCAACTCAATTGTTCTGTTAAATCTCTTACACACAATTTCATCATGTCATATCACGGCGCTACACTCGCCAGTGGAATATCAGAATGAAGTGGGCTAGGGGATTCTGCCTCAGATGCCACGGCAGGTCCGGAGTCCCCGGTTCGATCCGGAGCCCGGGTGATTATCTGTATGGTGTATGAACGGAGATGCTAATTCGCTGAAATAAAGGTAGGAAAGCAGGGGAGAGCAAAATAAGGAAAGAGAGGAAGATATCGTAATGGAGGGAGGATGTAAGGGAGAATAAAGGGAGGATAGAGGAAAGAAAGTGAAGGATAAACTGATGATAAAAGAGGAAGGAAAGAAAGGAGGCATAAATGAAGGACATGAGGAAAAGAGGAAGGAGGAAGTAGGGCAGGATAAAGAGAGGATGAAAAAAGGAAAGGGGGATGAAGTGAGGAAGGAAGGTAAAGAGGAAAGGAGGGAGGGAGGAAGGAGAGAAGAAAAGAAAGAGGAAAGGAAGGAAAGAAAGGAGGAAGTAGGGGAGGATGATGTGGCAATGGAAGAAAAGGAAGGAGGAAGGATGAAGTGAAGAGGGAAGAACAGAAAGCAGGAAAAAAGGAAAGAAGTAGTCAGGATGGAGGAAAACAAATGAGGGAGGAAGGAAGGAAGTAATGAAGGAAGGAAGGGAAGACAAAGTGAGGATGAAAGAAAGGAAAGGAGGAGGGGAGGGAAGACGAAGTGAGGAAGGAAGGGAGGTAATGAGGAAAGGAGGGTAGAAGGAGGGAAAAAGGAGGAAGAAAGGAAATATTGAGGATGGAAGAAAAGAAAGGAGAGTAAGAAAGGAAGGAAAGGAGCAAGTAGGGGAGGATGACGTGGCAATGGAAGAAAAAGGAGGAAAGATGAATTGAGGAGGGAAGAAAGGAAAGTGGGAAGGAATGGAAGAAGCAGTGAGGATGAAAGAAAAGAAAAGAGTGAGAATTAAATAAATGAATGAAGGAACAAATAAGAAAAGGAGAAATTAAAGAAAGATGGAGGGAAGCAAAAGAAAAAGGAAGTATAACAGGACAGTAGAGGATGGAAAAAGGTGGAATAATGAAAGGATGGAGGGAAATAAAAGAGGAAAGGAGAGAGTCCGGTGACCTATAATAATAGAGCAGCATCCCAGTTAGCAAGTACGTATTCCAAAAAATCCCAGAAGGTCTTGTCCAGTATACAGGATCATGATACCAGACTCACATGAACAGGACCAGAACCGCAACCAGTACACGATCATCCTCCTGAAGAACATTACAGTCAGGAGCCCATCACACGCCTCTTCCTACACTAAAAGTCCGAGCGTCTTCTTCGTACCTGTTGAGGCTGTTAATGAAGTCTCTGATGTCATCAGGAAGGATGACTCTGTGCTCGCCCATATCCCGATGATTACCCAGAACGCACACCGGCACGTGGGTCGGCACTCTGGGAAGTTCCCGCAAAATGTAGTTATACGTCCTGTTAGAAAAGGAAAAAAAAAGTCATAAGCATCACATTTCCTGTGGATAAAATAAATTCAAGGGTGTTCCCTGTTTAACACACACACACACACACACACACACACACACTCCTGCACACACCCACATGCACCCCCCCACACACACACACACATGCACCCACCCAGACACACACACACACACACACACACACACTCCTGCACACACCCACATGCACCCCCCACACACACACACACATGCACCCACCCAGACACACACACACACACACACACACACACATGCACCCACCCACCCAGACACACACACGCGCGCACGGACAAACGCACACACCCACACACACGGTGTAATGAAACAGCTATTGAAATGATTTTACGTCGATCCAGCAGCAACATTAATATTACGAAGCAGAGATCTTAAAGTGTTATACCACTGCTTTGTGATGTCGAACATCATGATGACGCCATTACAGTTCTTATAGACGTCCAAGAATTCAGCATCCAGGGCCATCTCATTTTCAGCCTGAAAAAAAAGAAAAAGATGTAAAACTACAATTATTAGAAACTTTTTTTTTATTTTATTTTTTCTCCCTAACTGAGCTGTAACCAATTCCCACCCATCAAGTATTGCCCTCCCTGGCACACAACCACCACCAATCAGGGAAGGGCAAAAGCATGCACACACCCCCTCCGTGAAAAGCGAGGTTAGCCACTCGCCCCTTTTCAAACTGCAGCGCATGTGTATTTGTGGGATGGGCTAACATACTTGGAGGGAAAGCGTTATCTGCTTCATAAGGATGAGCTCACAGAAGCCCGTGATTGGCCGGCGCTCGCTGTGAGTCATAGGAAAGCGAGTGTATGCAATCCCTCACTCCCGTGAGAGCTCAGCAAATCAGCCCCCTTGGACTCCCGTAAAAGTGCAATTTATATCACAGTGCTGATAAAGGAGCTGCATCATAATTCATTCATTTTCTTGGCCACTTAATCCTAATTAGGGTTGTGGGGAGGCTGGTGCCCGTTTCAGCCGATTATAGCCGACATCCGGGAACACTCTGAACAGCGCGTCAGGCCACTGCAAGGCAAACACATAAGTAGTAATACAACCAGCCACACCCAGGGGTGATTTGGAACCTCCACTTATCCTACTGTGTATGTTTTGGACTATAGGAGGAAACCGGAGAACCTCGAAGAAACCCACACAAGCACAGAGTGACGTAAGAAACTTCACAAAGAAATGCTCTGAGCTGAGGAATCGAACCCGGGACCTTCTTACTGTAATGTGGACATGCTAACTAATTCGCCACCGTGCTGGCAAGAACCATGACGCTGCCTCTTTAAATCGTCAGGTCTGATTGGTCAGTCAGTATTTACTCTCTCAATGGCTGTTTTTGGAAATCTACTGGCAGTTTTTGTGACGTTGTGATCCTCGCTCTGATAGAGAAGCGGTTGTGTTGCATGAAGCGGTAACACCAAGAAAGTCTTCACACAAAATTATTTATATTCATCTCCTTGGCAACTACCTATATGCGGAGACGCAACTACACTGGTGACAAGCCCCTCCCTGAGGCACGCTGCTCAAGCACCCATGTGCAATTACCATTTTATACTGCATATTTCACTACTTTCAGCTTGTAATCCGCAGAATAGGATTTTCTTTTGGGGACATTTCTTCAGTGGTACAGGATGAGTAGCTGCTGGCACCCAAGCCTAGAGTGCCCTCTTGCAGTTGTGAGTGTAAAAATAACAAATGTGTGAAATTATGTTCGTTATTATTATGAAGTGCAGAATTATATGTAGTCGCACCTTCAGCCAAAAGTATGAAAAAAGAAGCGACTTGTAGTTCGGAAAATATGGTGTGTATGTATATATATATGATTATAATGATGTAAACTTTTTATTTTTCCATATATTTTTTGAAAACCAACATGTAATCGAGAACGACTTATCTTGAAACGACTTAAGTCGAAGTATACAGTCGCTTCCCGACTTACGTTTTTGTTTGATTCCGGACGGCAGAACGCAAGTTGAAAATGAACATAAATTGTTACTGTATGTTTCAGTGACATATGCCGTTCATACTGTACTATACATCCATAAATACCATTACCGTATCGCATAAAACACCCCTAAATCAATTATAATAAACATAACATTGTAAAATATCAAATATATCAAATAATATCAACATTAATTTAAAATAAATTAAATTCAAGCAAAATAATTTAAAATGGATAAATTTTAATCAAATTCACTCATCAAATATCAAATACAGTATCAAATATAACCTTTAACATTCTCTATGATGCAATCTTTCTGCTTGTAAATGGCTCCGATGGTCGACGGATGGTCACTTTACATGAAGCTGAGCCGAGTCACTTTACATGAAGCTTAAAACAGCCGTTTCATAATATGCCAATGCAGGACAGGCATAGACAGGTTCAAAGACCCAGCTTCACCACGCAGCAATTAAATATCTGGAACCTAATGTACATTTTTGCCTCTGTGACCTTGAAAAGAAGGGCAAGGTCACTCTCACACATAATCTAGCACTCAGTCATGAACAAGCATAGCAAGTTTGAAATCCCCAGCTTCAGCAGTGGCAAGTAAATATTTGTAAACCTAATATACAGTTTGCTCTATGACCTTGAAAAGTAGGTCAAGGTCATTCACACAATGTTAGCCTAGAATTAGTAGTAGTGAACAAACATGACAAGTTTGAAAGCCACAACTTCAGTGCAAGGCAAGTAAATGTCCAGAAACCTAATACAGTGGTACCTCACGTTACGACAGTCCCAGCAAACAAAAACTCCAGGTTACGAAAAACATTTTCCAAAATTTTTTGTCTCTGTGTACGAAACAAGTTCTCCTTACGAAATGCGCCAACCGCGCCATTCAAACATTCAAACAATGCACGAGTTGCTCTCCATTGACTATCTCCCAACATCCCGCCCCGCTGGCCTCCCATTGACTAGAAGGATGACACTGCTCCCTCCCATTGGCTATCGCCCAACACCCCGCCGCGTTGGCCTCCCATTGCACGCGTGTGATTTCCGGTGCGAGTGAAGAGAAGAAGTGGGCTTGTGGCATGCGGTTGAGTGATATCGCAAAAGAATATTGCCAAACCTGTCTACCATCGGTACGATATTGAAGCAGAAAGAGGCCTTAAAAGGTATTCTTTTATAATTTTTAAAGGGTTTAGGGGGGTAGTATTGGGGGCTTTGGAACGAATCACACGTTTTACATGTAAAATGTGGTTCAATTTACAAAAAAATCTAGGTTAAGAAAAAGGCTCTGGAACGGATTAATTTTGTAAGGTGAGGTACCACTGTACACAGTTTTATTTCTACGACCTGAACCCTAATATAAGTTTTGCATCCGTGACCTTGAGAATTAGGTCAAGGTTACTCACACACAAATTCATCCTAGCACGCATAGTAGTGACCCAGCACAGGTTTGAAAGCCCCAGCCTCAGTGCGCGGTAGGTACACGTCCAGAAACTAAAGTGTGACTTACAGAACTCATGCCTATAGCGTCTGGGGGCGGGAGCTGAAAATGAAGATTCCATTCCATCAGCATAGATTCTGCTTACAGTGTTAAACAAGTGTATTTTATTTTATGGCTTGAAACAAGTAACAGTATGGAGGGGAAGATAGAGCAGAAGAGGTAACCATCACTCAGACATTTATAACCGGATGACTAATACCAGCACCCTAAGTGCTTTATTAGGTACATGTTTTACTTATGCTCATGAGTAGATTTAGAACATACAACATCTTTGATTTCTGTGTTAAATATCACAGTACTGTAATAACCCAACCACTTTTACCTCCTGAGGATCATTCTCCAGCTTCAGAGTCTCCCCTCGCTTTTTACCCCTGCCTACACAGACCGAAAGAGACACAACAAAAAAAGACCATTAAACACAAACAACCAACAAAATGTCCATATCAGTAGCTGCACAACAACAAAAAAGCCTCAAGAGTGAGTAACACCCACTATTCACATCAAACTGTAAGGAAAACCAACAGGAAAGAATGGATCAGCAAAAAATGGAATTTTCTGAAATGTCATCAGTGGAGTCGATCAGCCAAGACATGGTTTCAGGCCTGACAGCTGGATTCATAAAGGTAAAATAACTGAAGTGAATTTTTCTATATGAAGTACTGTACAACAGAATTAACCCAGATCTGACTGCGGCTGAGTTAGCGAGTCAGGTTTTGTTAAATTTGACTGTTCAGAAGTTTCCAGATGGCATACATAAACAGAAAAAAGATTATCGGCAAAGGAATGCAAGTTTTAAGGCCCAATGATGCCAAAAGACGCAATTTTACTTGGATTAGTTTCAAATAAAAAGGTGAGCAAAAAAAAAACAAAAAACAACAAAAAAAAAAACACTCCATGGGAACAGCGCAATCTGATTGGTCTGCCATTAAGGGGTCAAAAGATATTATCCAGAGTGGATAACACTTGAATCAAAAGGAGGACACTTACAATTTGTTACTTTCACTTGGAGCAGGTGATGTCATCATGATCAAGTTTTAAAATGCAAATATAATTAGTTGAATTTTTTTCTTGTGTTTCTGTGTAGTACATACGAAGGCTTTGAACACGTTTGAAAAGACGCACAAGATTAAAATTCGAAAGCACTTACTTCGTGGTTGTTGAGCACTCAAAGCTTGCATGTTTGTGTTGCATTCAAACATGTAAAAAGAAACCATGTAATTTTTTAATGTTTTATGTCATCAGCAGACATTGTTACTTCTCGGAGATTATTCCAAGAACATCCATCCTGCTCTTCTGTAAATAACCCCCCTCTTCTATTTTTCTTTCCTGAATTTACTTATAACCATCATCATCATCATCTTTATTTTCCATTTAATCCGAGGTCGGGTTGCAGGGACCGAAGCCTAAGCAATGAGGTGAAGATGAAACACCACACCAGGGAGGCGTTCGGGAGGTTTCCACCAGATGCTCGACCCACCTCAATGCAGAGGAGTAGCGGTTCTACTCTGAACTCCTCCCGGATGGCTGAGCTTCTCACTCTATCTCTAAGGAAGAACTCTGCCAACCTGCAAAGGAAGCTCATTTCAGCTGCTTGTACTCGCAATCTTGTTCTTTTGATAACTACCATATAGACTGACTGGTAAATTGAGAGCTTTGCTTTGCGGCTCAGCTCTGCTTCATCATTTCGGACCGGTACAAGCTCCGCTTTACAGAAGAGGCTGAAGCAATCCGTCGATCTCCTGCTCCATCCTTCCCTCACTCATCAACAAGATCATTAGATACTTGAACTTCTCCATTTGGTGCAGGAAGAGATCCTAAGAACACCAAATAAGAACCCCTCAATGGCACGGCTGTGCCTGAAATTCTGGCCATAAAAATTATGGACAGAATCGGTGACAAAGGCCAGCCTCTGCGGACTCCAACCCACACTGGAAACAAATTCGACCGATTATTACCAATGTGGATTGAGCTCTGGCTCCAGTGATACAGAGACCGAATGGTCCATAACAACGAGCTGGCGTAGGCATTCTTGTTGCTCCCTGTCTTCATGCACAGTTCGATGATCTACTTCGTAATGGTGTCACCAGACTTGCAGTTGCTTGTTCTGAACAATCGGAGAAGAGAGGAGCTGAGCTGTCACCCGATAACCACCTATTGGTGAGCTGACTCCGATGGCGAGGGGAGGCCTCCCTCCAGACCCGGCAGGCCCAAGTGTGTAGTTACTGTCTCCTGATAAACTTTGGCAGAATCTCCTGTCAGAGGGGCCTTTAAGTCCCACCTCCTGCAGAGCTACAACCACATGCTGAAGAAGGCGGGGAACATGGAATCCGAATGGGCCAAGTTTCGTGCCTCCATTATTGAGGCAGCAGCCCATAGCTGTTCCCAGAAGGCCATCTGTGCCTGTTGTGGCAGTAACCCTCGAACCAAGTGGTGAAAGGGGCCATCTAGCTGAAAACCCATATTGGGTATTATTGGCCTGTGGAACTCCTGAGGCAGCAGACAGCTACTGGCAGGTCAAACGTACTATAGCCTGAGCTTTCGCACATGCAAAATCTCAGGCGTGCGAGGAGATCAGTGACAGCCTGTAAAGCGACAATCGGTTGGACTCGAAGAAGTTCTGGACCACCGTTCAACACCTCAGGATGGTGGAAAACAGTTCCCCACAAATATTCATAGCCAATCTTCAAACATTGCGTCAACCCTCACCAACCCCAGAGATCATATCTAAGCATGTGTCCAATCGGTGGTACACCCACATCTTTACAAACTGTTACATGTGCACACTCGGGAATGGCCTAATATACTTGGAGGGGAAGGGCTATCTGCCCTCTCATAAGTGTATGCCTGCAGATGCCCGTGATTAGCAGGTATCTGCTGTGAATGACAGGGAAGTCAATGTACACTATCGTATCCTCCAGCAAGAGCTTGGCTAATCAGCTCCCATGGTTTCCCAGCCAAGGATGGCTGCAGCATCAACCTGGATTTGAACCAGTGAACTCCTTATTATTACTAGAGCATCTCTAGGATTTTAATCCTCAGTGAATCAAATGTGTCAGTTGTCATTACGGCGTGCGTTTGAAATCTTGGGCTGTATTTTAACATCTGCAATATATACAGTACACTGTACATCCCAAAGATTACATCATATCCTGCTTTAATTCAGATAAAAGACACTGCAAGAAGTGCTCTCTTGAATTTCATCTAAAAAAAAAAAGCAAGTTACAAAGGATGTGTCAGAGAGGCTTCTGGGAAATTTAGAGGCGTTAATCTACTTAAACAGTTTACAGGTATAGCCTTCATACAAGGTCATGTGACCTACTCTTGATCAACTGCACTAAATAAGCACTTTTTTAAAATTTCATTTTACGTGTAGGTTTTATTGTAATGAGTACATCCTTAATATCAGGAAGAACCTTACTCGGGTTATCGAAACCACTGATCCACTGGCCATGATTGTATTGTACTGTACTAATTTTGTAACGTATTTGGTGTATATAAAAGCGAATATTTTAAAAAATAAGTACTGACAGTGGTACCTTGAGTTACGAGTGTCTTTTAAGCTTCGATCCCACCAAAAATCTGCCCCATCTAACCAGCAAAATTTTGATTTACAAGCTCTGCTGAGGAAATGGCTTTTATGCTAACTGCAAATAAAAAAGTAACAAAAAAAGAATTTTGAAAGACATTTTGGCTGATCGACTGACTGGGAATGGAAAAATAAGCTGAACGAATCCCCAAATATCACGAATTTCCTTTATTGGCCAGGACATTTAGAATGGATTTCCCGAACCGTCCATGGATACTAATTGGCCGAGATCTCCCGGGAGGGATGGTCGGAATACGCTCACGTCCCTGTCCCTCACAGCGATGGTCAGCCAATCATGGCCATCTGTGAGCTCATTTGTATGAGGGGCGGATAGTGCTTTCGCTCCGAGTGTTAGACCGCCCCCAAAATACGCATGCACATGCTAGCATTGCATGTCTTGGAGGAGGCGTGTGCATGCTTTCACCCCTCCCTGGTTGGTGGTGGTCATGTGATAGCGAATGCAATACCTGATGGGTGGGGATTGGATATGACTAAAATTAGGGAGAAAAAAAAGAAAGGATTTAAATGCTAATAAAACAGAATCCCGTGAGCTTCAGGTTAGAAAGTGGGTTAGTCTTATTAATCTGGGGTCGTGTCAGGCTCCGGAAACAACCGAAAGTTTAAATCGGTTTTAATCCAAACGCAGTGCAATGAGTGAAAAGTGCCAGCTGTGTTTGCACCAAGATTACACACACAGTAAAAAAACAAACAAAAAAACCACACACACACACACACACACACACCTATTAGATACACACACACATACACACACAACTATATCCTAATGACTATCAATCTCTATGCAGAAGTAGTTTCTCACCTACACCTTCAGGAAGAGGGATTTTTTGGCCTGGGTGCACAGTGAGAGCAGAGCAAGAGAGACAACATTAATACACACGGTGAATCGACCGGCGTGCGTGGGCTGAGTGGCTCAGTAACCAGGCCACGCTTTAATAATGCATCTGATGAAAGCATGGCAATGGGGATGGGTGTAATATGAGCATGTAGAAAACGTCTTTGTCTATAAAAGGCTGAAAATAATAACACATCAGCCATGTGGCTACATTTTTAAAAACCTTAAAGAATGAATGTGCACAGGTATGTGCTGGGATAAGATCTGGAGTCCTAATTAATAAGAAAATCTATTGTGTTATCATGACATCAAATTAATAAACAACTGTTTGCTGAAATTGTATTGAAAAGCTGTAATTAATGAAATTTTACTCCAAAATGTGAGTTCAAGACTTTACAGCTTGAAAGGTAAGAACCAATCGGCACAGACCAAAAGACTTCTATTTTACAATCAAATCAACACATTTTCTGAATTTGCATTTATGGCATTTGGGACATGCCGTTGTGCATAGATTTTATCTCATTTATACAATTGAGCTCAAGGGCCCAACAGTTGCAGGTTGCTGGTACTGGGGCTTGAACCGCCGACCTTCTGATCAGTAACCCACCTAAGAATCACTAAGCCACCACTGCCCTAATGTACCAATTCACTAAACTACTAAACCAAAATCTTCACGTCTCAACTGAGCCTTCAATTTTTTTCATGGCAGTGAAATATAAATTCAGGAAAAAAAAAAAAAAAAAATTCATCGTGCAGTTGCTCAGACTCACCTTTATCTACGACATCCCACACCTCCACTTTCACCACATCGTCAGTAGCTGTGAAGACACCACCACAGGAATGAGGGAAATGCTCTCATATTTACAAATCTCACTTCCTTACTTTAACTCATCCATTTCCAGAATCAATGTGAAAATACAGGAAAAACCTGTGTTGAAAAATGAAGTACAGTAAAACCTCCGCTGACGAACGCTTAAGCTCACGAACTTTTCGCCTCAAGAACATTAAATTTGCGAGCATATAGTCTCTGCTGACGAACTAGTTTTCGGCGGACGAATCAAACCACGCGGTCGAACAGCGCCACGGTGGCGGCCACGAGAAGCTGACGCACGCTCACGGCGTCACAGTTAAATCACCCCTTTCTTTGAATGCGGAAGTGGTTTGTGTTTGCTAGACATTTTGGACCATATTGAGTGTACTTTTGCTATTATGGGACCGAAAAAGACCCCACCACAGGCGGAGATCATTGAAAAACACGAACGAGGTGTGCGTTTGTGTGACTCAGCGATCCAGTACCAGTACGCTAAGTCTACCATTGCTCCCATCCTTAAGAACAAGGAAGCTATTAAGGGGGCGTGTGTGGCTAAGGGTGTTTCCAAACAGTAGGCGTTTCCAAACACTCCTTCCAAACAGTAAGTCCCTCCCTCCCTCCTCCTCCCACTCCATTCCATCAAGCCATCAACTACCATCACAAAGGTAAATAAAACCACTTTATTATACAGTACACTTTATTTCTTTAATTACAATACAATAGCACATTTATTATACATAAAATAAGGTATATTTTTGTGTAGTTTTAAGGCTTATTTAGTAGAAAATTATGTTTTATGGGGACCTGGGAACGGATTATTCTCATTTTAATGGTTTCTTATGGGAAATAAATGTTCGGATGACGAACTTTTCGCCTCACACACACTTTCTGGGAACCAATTATGTTCGTGAGCAGAGGTATCACTGTATAGTAGAGATGGAAAAGGTGATTTTTCTTTTAGCAGAAGTTCATTAGGTTACAGATACAGCCCCCTCGCACTCTGCCATGTTCCCACTGCGCCCTCAAAAACAAACAAACAAAAAAATAAAACATGTGGACAAGGTAGAAGGAGCACAGCAAAAACCAATGAGGATGTGGTATGGTCTTCATGGCCACAGAGCTGTTGGTTAAATTTTGGATGATACATTTACATACACACACACACACACATATATATATATATATATAATATATATACATACATACATACATACATACACATATATATATATATATATATACACACACACACACATATATATATACATATATACACACACACACATACATATATATATACACACACACATACATATATATATAAAACACACACATAGCATAGACTTGGTCCAATCAGGATCTCAAAAGAGCTTAATAAGGATATTAATGGTGTTGATGTAGTAATGATGTAACTCACACCTTGCAGACATTTGACTGTCATAGTACAAGCATGGTTCGGACTTGCTGAATGCAAACGTGTAAATGAGAACCCTTGTAAACAAATGAAAAAGTGTGACACGTGGTGCAGTATTTATTAGAACCGGACGGATGCAGCGAAAACGTGATGAGTGATGATGCAATCTGATTGGTCGCAGTAAGAAGGCACTGAAAATATTAGTGTGTTTGTAAATTTACCCCAAAACAGCTGTATCACAGGTTTCTGAATTGGCCCCTGAAAACACACTAATATTATTTATTAAAAAAAGTATATATATATATATATATATATATCAGTGGTTCCTAACCTGGGTTTGATCGAACCCTAGGGGTTCGGTGAGTCAGTCTCAGGGGTTCGATGAAGGTCAAGACACACACCTGATTCAAATTCATGACGACACGCCTCATTTGGTCATCACTGGCTGCAGGTGATCACGCTACATTGCTTGGCCTGTGCTGCAGGAAATTTGGTGCGCTCAGTAGTCGAATTGTGACTGTTGTTATAGTACGTCGTGTGATTTCTTTCTTAATGTTTTAATCCATACTATGTTGAGTAAAAAACAAAGTGGTCGGACAAATATGTACAACATGGATTCACATATATAACGGAACGTGATATTAGTCGGCGTCCTATCTGCATGATTTGCAAAGTAGGATCAACCCTGTGCTGACTGACGTATACGTACATGTATATGTACATATAATATCAATAAATACATATTCAATACTATAAATGCTTATAATAATGATTAAACATTCAAAAATAATACATAAGATGTAAATAAAACAAATATACCCACATATAGACGCACGCGCGCGTTCTCACATAGATGCTTTTTCCAGATTTTTTTTTTTTTTTGGCTGGGCAGAATATGTAAATATATATGACTTTCCATTTTTGTCATTCCTGGGAAAAAAAAAAAAAAAAAAAAAAAAAATGGAGATAGCGGGTTTCATCAAGAGGCCGATATCATGCTACACTGACAGACTGAATATTTGTGCACATGAAACAACCAGCAATATTTATCTTTTTGTGCCTCGGTGAAAATCAAAGAGAGCAGAGGAATGTGCACAAGCACTTCGTATGTATCGTAGTGCCGGCTTTACCAGAGAGAGAGAAAGAGAGCGCAAGAGAGAGAGAGAGAGAGAGAGAGAGAGAGAGAGAGAGAGAGACGCCTCAGCAAATAGCTGCTTTTGATTCACTGCCAGTTTCTGGAATTCACAAAGCCTAGACTCAGAAAAATAATAGTGGTCAGTCATGGCTTAATGCAGATGGTGTTGTTCTGGCAGGTTCCTCACACTGAACAGTGTCTAAAGGGGGCTACATAACAAACACTTTCATGTACTGGGGGATTAAGTTGCCTTTTTTTGACCAGTGAGCCACCTGAAAGCTACGGATCTATCCTAATCTACTCTAACAGAAGATAAAGACGTCCACGAGTGTTTCTTTATCTTGTTGTGTACCTACAGCAGATAATAACAACACAAGAGAAAACAAAGGAATAAATAACCGTATGCATTATTCAGAATTATACCACATCTCTGAATGCTCGCTTCTGATTGGTCAGAAGCAGTTGACAATTGTTACTGTAAACAATCCCCCTCTAAAACATTACATCTTCATACTGAAAGTAAAACAACACATCGTCTCATGTTTCATTTAAAGAGAAACTCCACCTCCAGAAACACGACAATAAATATATTTCTGAAACACATCAAGAAAATTATACCTTCATCTCAACACGAAAAAAGAAAACATCATTTTACAAGACTTCTGTTTTCTGTGCGCAGGACAGTGGCATTGGGGTTAGTATGTCACAGCTAGGAGAGGCTTTATTCAAGTCCCAGGCTCGAGCGGTTCTCTCTGTGCTTGTGCGAGTTTCCTCCTGGGTACTCTGGTTTCCTCCCACAGTCCGAAGACATGCATATGATAAACAGATGTTCCAAAGTGCTCCCATGAGTGGCTGGTGATTGCTGTGAGTGACAGGGAAGTGAACATATGTCATCCCTCCCTTCTGTGAGAGCTCAGCCAATTAGCTTCCATGGACTCCCGGTCCCAGATGGCTGCGGCATTAACCCGGATTCGAATCCGCGATCTCCGGGTTAATAGTACAATCGGCCCTCTACTTACGAAAACCTCTGAATACAAAAAATCCAGGTTACGAAAAACATTTTCCTAAATTTTCCCCCTCTGTATACGAAACAACCTCTTCTTACGAAAAGCGCCAAACGCACCATTCAAAAATTCAAACGCGCCATTCAAAAATTCAAACAATGCGCGAGTTGCTTTCTCATTGGCTGTCTCCCAACATCCCGCCCAGCTGGCCTCCCATTGGCCAGGAGGGAGCTGAATCTCCATAGTACTGCACCCATAAAGCTTGTTTGTCACACGCGTAAAGGAGAGATGTACTGTTGGTTCGTAAGTTTCATGAATTTTTTGAGAGTACTCATTGCAGCTTATTTGAGGAGGTCCGGATGAGCTGCGTCCCATCTCAAAAGCGCCGTATTCGGCCACGAAGCATTTTTGTGCACGGAAGTGGGCGGTGCCACAAATGTTCCGTGCACAAAATGCTCCGTGGGACAAAAGACCTCCGACCTCTCAAGGAAGCAAGTTAATATTGAATCCGAACCTCTGATCTCTCAAGGAAGCAAGTTAATATTGAATCCGGACCTCAGATCTTTCAAACTGGTAATTCCGCCTTAAATACAACACCCCGTCTCAAAAGCTTCGTCGGCTGCGCACTGCGTGTGGGCGGAGCCCGCATTCAGCAGAGCACGCCACTCATAAAGAGAAAGAGAGAGAGAGAGAGAGAGAGAGAGAGAGAGAGTTTTGTGTGTGTGCGAGAGAGACAGAGAGAGAGAGAAATAGACAGAGACAGTGTTGTGTGTATGTGCGTTAATAAAAAGTTTAATAATGGTTTAATATGTTAATAAAATGTTTAAATGGTTTAATAAATAATTTTCTTTTACTTTTAACACATTTCATACAAAATTGGTGTACTTTTATCATTTTGAGATAAAAAAATAGTGTCGTAGTGGTTAGCACATCCACCTCACAGCAAGATGTTTCTGTGTGGAGGTTGTATGTTCTCCCCATGCTTGTGTGGGTTTCCTCTGGGTGCTCCGGTTTCCTCCCACAATCCAAAGTGTAACAAAGCACAGAGTAGGTTAACTGGCCGTTCTAAATTGCCCGTAGGTTCACATCGTGCAGAAGGCAATGGCAAACCATTGCACTAATCCTGCCAAGAAAACCTCCATGAAGATGATAACCAGGGCATTATCCTTCATGGCGGGTCGCCAATGGTCATACTACGACTCAGGCACTAGATAGATAGATAGATTTACAAAAACTCCAGGTTGCAAAAAAGGCTCTGGAACGGATTAAGTTCTTAAGTAGAGGGCCGACTGCATATAATAAATAAATGTAAAAGTTAATAGTATAACAATAACCCTTACTCTTGTAGTTCCAGTGGATGCTGGTGACCTGGATCTCCTGTGTGGGGATGTACTCCTCCTGGAACTTCCCTCCCTGCAGACGCTGCCACAGGGTGCTCTTCCCTGTGTTTCTGTCCCCACGGATCACGATCTTCACTACACACACACACACACACACACACACACACACACACACACACACACACACATACACCAATAAATACCACACCCAACTGGAATACAAGCTGACTACTATTCAAATATCCAGTATGTCAAGAGTTCACCGTGTAGAAGATTCCTGACAACGATGGTGATCGAGAGTTAATTGATAGCTACATTTTAAAATAAACCCATACAGGAGAAATGGTAATCCAAAAATGTTCCCCAATCATAGGAACCATGGTCTTGTGAGCTGTCCATGGTGTACCAACTTTGCCCTCGTACTGAGTGGGCTGAGATGGGCGTCGGCTTCCCCACGATCCAAATTTTAATTAAGTGGTTCAGAAAATGAATTAATACATCGCAGTAACCTCAACAGAACTGACTGCACGTTTACAATGGCATGTGTTTGCCTCATTGGGGGAAACCCATACAGTAATTCTTGGCATTGCATCATTGCCATGGGATAAAAAAATTATTGCATTGTTGCCATCAGATAAGTTGAACATTTTTTTTATTCTTATTTAATCATATCCAATTGCTGCCCATCAAGTTCTGCCTTCCCTATCATAAGACCAACATTGGTCAGGGAGCAGTGAAAGCATGCACACGCCCCTCCATGACACACTATGCTAACCAACTGGCTCTTTTGAAATGCAGTGCATATGTATTTGTGGTGTTAACGCTCAGAGGGAAAGCACTATCCGCCCCCTCATACGAATGAGCTCACAGACACCTACAATTGGCTAGAACTTTCATTCTCCAGGTTAATAGTCACACAACTTGTCGATACTTTCAATGATTATGGAATGATTGACACACAATAATGTTCCTCCTTCCAGACACCCCCCGCAATGGATTGCTGAGGTACTGCAACCATGAACTGTAAAATTTTATCTTCGTCAACATTTATGCTGCTGGAAGCATAGTGATAGAGATAAACCAACATAAACATTGAAAAAAATTAAATGAAGTTTACAGCTTAGTGCTTTGGATATGGTGGAGTCATCTGCCGCAAGGTGTTGACTATCAATCCCTCCATTAGTGCAGCTACCCAATTTCAAGATTCTCAGCTATCGCAAATAACCGATAAATTCATGCTTGGTAAAAATAAAAATAAAAAAATCGGTGTGATCCTTAAGAAAAAAAATAGGTTCCAGATTTTGTTGCTTGTGGATCAACGATGAATGGTACTAGCTGTGTAGCATGTTAACATCATGGGGCATAATGATGTGAATTAGCTAACTACAAACATAGCAACATGACTGCTGGTTATTTAAATACTTCACTTTGTTTACTAAATGAGACAGCATACAGCTAATACAACTATTGCATATGCCATAGACAAGAGCTCTCATTCCTCTCTGCTCTCTCAGCAAGGTAACCTTCACTCTTCCCAGTACTTAGCACCACCTAGTGGCAAGGAAAATTATCACTAATCTTTGACTGTCTACTTCAAAAAAACCGTACATTTTAAAGGAATAATAAAACAACTCTAGAGGTCGACTTTAAAATGATCTTGAGAGTTATTCGATCTCTGTGGATGTTACTTCACAAAACTGAGACAATGCTTGAATCAAAATAGCTCGCAAAGACATCACAATTTTGTCGCTGATTATGAAATCCTAGAAAATTGACAACACACTGTCCCAAACGGTACAAGGAAAGCTACACAATAAGACTGCACACTGTCCCAAAAGTACTGGACAGAACTGATTCAAATTTAACAGCAGACCAGTCAGTACAGCTATCAGGACAGGACAGGAACACAGAAGGACAGATGTTGATCGGTTTTGCAAAAAGGAAGGAAATGGCTGTGGTAAATACTTTCTTCACGAAGAAACATGAGCATAGGGTGACTTATAGAAGCGGAGGCAGGAGCACACAGGTAGACAACATCTTGTGTAGGCGATGTAATTTGAAGGAAGTCAGTGACTGCAAAGTGGTAGTGGGTGAGAGTGTTGCCAAACAGCATAGGATGTTGGTATGCAGGATGACGCTGATGGTGCGGAAGGTGAAAAAGGCAAAGGCAGAGCAGAAAACAAAATGGTGGAAGTTGAAAAAGGAAGAGGGTCGTGCTGTCTTCAAGGAGGAGTTGAAACAGGCTTTGGGTGGTCAGGAAGTGCTTCCAGATGACTGGACAACCAAGCAAATGTGATCAGGGACACAGGTAGGAGAGTACTTGGTGTGTCCTCTGGAAGGAGAGGAGATAAGGAGACTTGGTGGTGGAATGAGGAAGTGCAGGAGTGTGTACAAAGGAAGAAGTTAGCTAGAAGAAGTGGGAAATTGAGAGGACCAAAGAGAGTAAACAGGAGTACAGGGAGACACAGTGTAAGGTGAAAGTAGCAGTGGCTAAGGCCAAACAGAGGGCATATGATGACTTGTATGATAGGTTGGACAGTAAAGAGGGAGAAAATTATCTATACAGGTTGGCACAGCAGAGAAATAGAGATGGGAAGGACGTGCAGCAAGTTAGATTGATAAAAGATAGAGAGGGAAATGTATTGACTGATGACAGAGGTGTGCTGCGAAGATGGAAAGAGTACTTTGAAGAGCTGATGAATGAGGAAAATGAAAGAGAAAAGAGTAGAAGAGGTGACCATTGAGGAGCAAGAAGTAGCAAAGATTAGTAAGGGTGAGGTGAGGAGGGCACTGAAGAGGATGAAGAATGGAAAGGCAGTTGGTCCTGATGATATACCTGTGGAGGTATGGAAGTGTCTAGGAGAGGTAGCAGTAGATTTTCTGACAAGAACATTCAACAAGGTCTTAGAGAGTGAGCAGATGCCGGAGGAGAAGTGTGCTTGTGCCCATTTTTAAGAACAAGGGAGACATGCAGAGTTGGGGCAACCATCAACATGTTTCTGAACTGCGATGGCCTGGCGAGCTGTCCAGGGCGTACTCTGCCCTTGCCCAGAGTCTGCTGAGATGGGTGCCTGCCTCCCTGTGATCCTAATTAGGATTAAGTGGTTCCAGAAAATGAATGAATGAGATATGATTGGATGAAAACTGAAAATTGGAAAATGAGGGTGAGGTTTTTCGGCTAATACTGTATCACCATGTGGGACAAGTTGCAGCCAAAAATCAATTTTAAAAAAATGTGAACGTTCAGCCTTTAATCTACAAAATGACTCCAGGCCAGTGCTTCTCAAATATTTTCTGTGGGCCCCCATTACGAAGAAATAAACATTTCACCCCCCCCCACCCCCCCCCACCCTGCGAGCGACTATAAATAGTATTATTTGTCTATAAACTTGTAATTAGTACACCTCTACAGAACATTTTATCTTTATCATCATTAAAAACAAAAAAGGAAAGAAATATAGTTCAACTTCCTATAAAGAAAAACTTCCTTAAAATTTTTAAATCTGTAATTGAAAATATTTAAAGTGCACCAATGTGCCTGAAATTTAAAAAAAGAACATCCTTATTTATAACTTATTTATTTCTTAATATCTCCGTCGCTCCACCATTCTCTTCGTTCCAAGTTGTTACTTGAAGGGTTGTTTACTGCACTTCATATTGTTTGCTCTTGCGAAAAACCGCTACACCATAGCACGACTGAGAGCGTCACTGCCAACTACTGAACTGGAGGTGTAATTACACCTAATTCTCGAACACTGTTTGAGGAAAACATGTCCCCAAGGCATCACACCGCATGCCACTATTTGAGAAACACTGCTCCAAGCACGATTTGCTTTCATAATTCCCTCAGTAATAAAATGCAAGTTGAAATTTGCAAAATTTTCACTTGGACTTTAAGTGAGGAAATCACATTAATATTAAGTAACAATAACAAGGCACAAAACATTCGCTATCTTTTTATCTTTCATATATCTGTAGAAAACAATAATTCAAACCATGAAGCTATTACTGAAATATTGTGTACATGTCTGTGAATGAATTCTGGCAATTTCATATCTTTATCTCTATTCCATAAAACGTTATGAATGTTTGAAAATGTATGAAAATGTATGAAAATGCAAAACCTGCACAGGGCCCATAAATTTAGGGTACCACCCAAATGCTGTTCAACAGGCCATAACTTTGGAGTTATTCGAAATTACGCAGTCAAATTATGAATTTCTCAATCATATACATACTTTTCGTTAAGTACTGGCAGCCGGCGGAAACGCCGACTACTATTATCCTAGCGCCAGTTATATTTTATAAGAGTAAATAATAATATGTAATAATGTAATAATTCTTCTTTTACTTTCGGCTGCTCCCTTCAGGGGTCGCCACAGCAAATCATCCGCCTCCACCTCACCCTATCCTCCACATCTTCTTTTCTAACTCCAACGACCTTCATGTCTTCCTTCACCACATCCATAAATCTCTTTTTTGGTCTTCCTCGAGGCCTTCTGCCTGGTAGTTCCAACCTCAGCATCCTACTGCCAATATACTCACTATCCATCCTCTGTACATGCCCAAACCATCTCAATCTAGCCTCTCTGACTTTGTCTCCAAAACATCTGACGTGGGCTGTCCCTCTGATATACTCATTTCTGATCCTATCCATCCTCGTTACTCCCAGAGAGAACCTCAACATTTTCATCTCCGCTACCTCCAGCTCTGCCTCCTGCCTTTTCCTCAGCGCCACTGTTTCTAAGCCATACAACATCGCTGGCCTCACCACCGTCTTGTACACTTTTCCCTTCATTCTTGCTGACACTCTCCTATCGCACATCACACGGACACTTTTCTCCAACCATTCCAGCCTGCCTACACACGCTTCTTCACCTCTTTTCCACACTCTCCATTGCTCTGGATTGTTGAGCCTAAGTACTTAAAATCCTCCACCTTCGTTATCTCTGCTCCCTGTAACATCACTGTTCCTCCTGGGTCCTTCTCATTCACACACATGTATTCTGATTTTCTGAGGCTAACCTTCATTCCTCTCCTTTCCAGGGCATACCTCCACCTCTCTAGATTTTCCTGCACTTGTTCTCTGCTCTTACTGCAGATCACAATGTCATCTGCAAACATCATAGTCCATGGAGATTCTTGTCTCACCTCGTCTGTCAGCCTGTCCATCACCATAGCAAACAAGAAGGGGCTCAGAGCTGACCCTTGATGCAGTCCCACCTCCACCTTGAATTCGTCGGTCACACCGACAACACACCTCACCACTGTCTTACATCTCTCATACATGTCCTGCACCACTCTAACATACTTCTCTGCCACTCCAGACTTCCTCATGCAATACCACAGTTCTTCTCTTGGCACCCTGTCATATGCTTTTCCAGATCCACAAAGGCACAATGT
Organism: Plotosus lineatus; assembly: GCA_024760905.1. Classification (NCBI taxonomy): domain Eukaryota; kingdom Metazoa; phylum Chordata; class Actinopteri; order Siluriformes; family Plotosidae; genus Plotosus; species Plotosus lineatus. The sequence goes on from CM045734.1 coordinate 57,057,938, forward strand.
AGCTCCCTCTGACCTTCTCTGTACTTCTCTATTAACATCCTCAAAGCAAACATTGCATCTGTGGTGCTCTTTCTTGGCATGAAACCAAACTGTTGTTCACAAATGCTGACCTCTGCCCTTAATCTAGCTTCCAATATTCTTTCCCATAACTTCATCGTATGGCTCAACAACTTTATCCCTCTGTAGTTGCTGCAATTCTGCACATCTCCCTTGTTCTTAAAAATGGGCACCAGCACATTTCTCCTCCACTCCTCTGGCATCTGCTCACTCTCTAGTACCTTGTTGAATGTTCTTGTCAGAAAAGCTACTGCTACCTCTCCTAGACACTTCCATACCTCCACAGGTATATCATCAGGACCAACTGCCTTTCCATTCTTCATCCTCTTCAATGCCCTTCTCACTTCACCCTTACTGATCTTTGCTACATCCTGCTCCTCAATGGTCACCTCTTCTACTCTTTTTTCTCTCTCATTTTCCTCATTCATCAGCTCTTCAAAGTACTCTTTCCATCTTCCCAGCACACTTCTGTCATCAGTCAATACATTTCTCTCTCTGTCCTTTATCAATCCAACTTGCTGCACGTTCTTCCCATCTCTATTTCTCTGCTGTCCCAACCTGTATAGATAATTTTCTCCCTCTTTACTGTCCAACCTATCATACAAGTCATCATACGCCCTCTGTTTGGCCTTAGCCACTGCTACTTTCGCCTTACGCTGTGTCTCCCTGTACTCCTGTTTACTCTCTTCGGTCCTCTCAATGTCCCACTTCTTCTTAGCTAACCTCTTCCTCTGTACACACTCCTGCACTTCCTCATTCCACCACCAAGTCTCCTTATCTACTTTCCTTCCAGAGGACACACCAAGTACTCTCCTACCTGTGTCCCTGATCACATTTGCTGTGGTTGTCCAGTCATTTGGAAGCACTTCCTGGCCACCCAAAGCCTGTTTCAACTCCTCCTTGAAGACAACACGACACTCTTCCTTTTTCAGCTTCCACCACTTAGTCTTCTGCTCTGCCTTTGCCTTTTTCACCTTTCTCACTATCAGAGTCATCCTGCACACCACCATCCTATGCTGCTTAGCAACACTCTCACCCACTATGACTTTGCAGTCACTGACTTCCTTCAAATTACATCGCCTACACAAGATGTAGTCTACCTGTGTGCTCCTACCTCCGCTTTTATAAGTCACCCTATGCTCCTCTCTCTTCTGGAAGAAAGTATTCACCACAGCCATTTCCATCCTTTTTGCAAAATCTATCAACATCTGTCCTTCTGCGTTCCTGTCCTGGGTACCAAACCTGCCCATCACTTCCTCGTCCCCTCTGTTGCCTGCACCAACATGTCCATTGAAGTTTGCACCAATGACCACTCTTTCACCTCTGGGGGTACTCTGCATCACTTCATCTAAGTCACTCCAGAATCTCTCCTTCTCTTCTAGCTCACATCCTGCCTGTGGGGCATAAGCACTAACAACATTGAGCATTACACCTTCAATTTCTAACTTGAGACTCATCACTCTGTCTGACACTCTTTTCACTTCTAGAACATTCCTGACAAACTCCTCCTTCAAGATGACTCCTACTCCATTTCTCTTCCTATCCACACCGTGATAAAATAGCTTAAACCCTGCTCCTAAGCTTTTAGCTTTGCTACCTTTCCACCTGGTCTCCTGAACACACAGTATGTCCACCTTCCTCCTCTGCATCATGTCAGCCAGCTCTCTACCTTTTATTTTGCATAGTTCCAACATTCAAAGTCTCCACTCTCAGTCCTAGACTCATGCCTTTCCTCTTCTCGCTCTGCCTACGGACACGCCTCCCACCTCCTTCTTCGACCAACAGTAGTCCAATTTCCATTAGCACCCTGTTGATTGACAGCACTGATGGCGGTCGTTGTTAACCCGGGCCTCGACCGATCCGGTATGGGGGTAATACTTCTGATTTGCATCATAAATGTTTGGCATTGGTTTTACGTCGCATGCCCTTCCTGACACAACCCTCTGAATTTCTCCGGGCTTGGGACCGGCATGAGGGGGAGAGACACTGGTTAGTGCCCCCCCCACCTCATGGCTGCATTATTTAATAATATAATAATAATAATCTTTAATAAAAACATTTTCACAGCTTTGTTAAGCTATGTACTTGACAACATGATCACTTGTTTTGGTAATTTCTCAATCGGTTCACTTGCGATATCCCATGATGCACTAGGCAATCTTATTCAAAAGCGCGGCGTTTTATATATATATATATATATATATATATATATATATATATATATATATATATATATATATATACACGTGCCGCCATGTGCCTGTGCTCCCGTGTAGATTTAGTGACGGGACGTACAAGAGAGAGAGAAAAGCCAAGTGGATCGCAGCGGTAAATAGGAAAGACTGGAATTCTCAGAATACAGTAGAATATGCAGTGAACACTTTGTATCAGGTAAATATACATTTATATCTTTCTTTCGGCTTTTTTTTTTCCCTTTTCTCGGGACTTGCCACAGCGAATCATCTGATTCGCATATTTGATTTGGCATAGGTTTTTTAGGCTTATATATCAATAAAATATGTGAATTTATACATCCATTATAAGCAGTGATAATTGTAATGTATTATTGCATAAGCGCTTGTTTGTGTAGCTCTATTTGGGGATAGAACACACGCCTTAGCCGTTATGAGGTGGTCGTCGCTCTTCCCGGTTTCTGGCTCCCATTGTTGCATACAGCTTACAAATCCGCCAACTAAATACTTGTAAGCTTCCATTGATTTGTAAGCTTTTAACTATTTTCCAGTAAATGGAGACGGCACTGTATATTTTCCTTTGTGGGCAGTGGTGGCCTGGTGGTAAAGATGCTGGATCGCTGATCCGAAGGTTGGGGGTTCGAGTCCCACTCTCCACAAGCTTGTCACTGCCCCCCCCCCCCCCCCCCCCCGTGCGGCTAACTGGGTTATCAAAGGCAAGCCTTGCTAAAAGGGTTGTGTCAGGAAGGGCATCTGACAAAAAAACCTATGCCAAATCAAACATGCGAATGTCGTCTGCTGGTGACCCTTGAAAAAGGGAAAAAGCCGAAAGGAAAAGAAGACTGAATATTTTCCTTTAATTAATTCAGTGCAAGCCTCATAACAACCATGGGGGACAGCATTATACGTCATTGAAATCAGGACCAACACTGAAAAAAAAACTAATGGCTTCCACTCAGTGAAAACATCAACACCCATATTTTTCTCTGAGCCTCAGTAAGGATAATCCAGTCCAAATCCTCTCCACTATTTGGTAAAATACTTCTCACATGATTTAAGGAATGCTGGCTGTCTTGATCATCTTAGCACCGTCTCCTGTTCATACTCTGAAAAATAAATAAAAAATGGCAGACTCACTGTTGTACTGAACGCCTTTGGCGAATCGTCTCTGCAGACTCTGATTCATTGACTGCAGTCCCGCGGGAATGTTCTTCTCCCGCTGCTGGACGGGAGTCTCCGAACCCACCAACTTCTTCAGAGCAGAGAACATCTCGATGTTGTGATGTAACTTTGAATTCAACTTCAGTGGTCTCAGAATCAGGGTTTCACAAGCTTCTGGGCTTCGACTGCTGACGCTCACTGTTTATCTTCCATCACAGAGAATGTCTCTTTTCATAACTCAGACAGAAACATTACTTTGAACAAACCGTGGCTTTATCCCCATTAATAAATGTCCTGTGGCATCTCCACTGAACCTCAGATAATAAAACCTGAAATTAAAAAAAAAATGAATGAGAGAGAGCTTTTTAGGCATCAACCAATTAGAGGACTCTCTGAAATGTTAACTTCAACACAGTTTGAGAACGTTTACTCAGAATATTGACACCATTGACTGGAGAAATCCTAAATACTGTAGTGTGAAGACGCTAAAAAAAATAAAGCTAACAAGTTTAGCACCCCTGCTGGCTGGCTGTGGTATGACACCTAGTATCGCGCATGTCTATCATCGTGTGTTTGAATATCCAAGCTTGTATGGTGGACATCTAGCCCTGCAGAAGCATTTTTAAATATCGACTCCAGTGGGAGAAGAAAACTCCTAGAATGCTCTGCAAACTGAACCAGTGTAACATTGAACATGGCTTCCAATGCGTGGAAATAAATTTAATCAAGCTTTTTTAGGTCAAGTTCATTTATCAATATTTATTGGAAGATTTCAATTGAAATGTCCTGCAATAAATAATTAGGTCATAATTAGTACTGTTCAGGACGTTAGTAGAACTTTGAGGAAATAACGAGTAGTGAGTAAGAGATCTGAAGTTATTTCCATATTCCATGAATGAAGCATGAAAACATCGGTTGAACAGCAAATTCTTTTGTACACCTGCCAAGAGGACTGGGGCATGATGAATGCATTGAGACAGATAGGAAGTATTTGGCATGACTCTGGAAGGACCAGTGTGTTCTGCAGCGACTCTGACCGGATCAGAGTGTCCTGGAACGACTCTGACCGGACCGCAGTGTCCTAGTGCGACTCTGGTCAGACCAGAGTGTACTGGCGTGACCCTGGCCGGACCGGAGTGTCCTGGATGCGACCCTTCCCGGACCGGAGTGTCCTGGATTCGACCCTGCCCGGACCGGTGTGTTCTGGATGCGACCCTGGCCGGACCGGAGTGTCCTGGATGCGACCCTGGCCGGACCAAAGTGTCCTGGATGCGACCCTGGCCGGACCGGAGTGTCCTGGATGCGACCCTGGCCGGACCGGAGTGTCCTGGATGCGACCCTGGCCGGACCGGAGTGTCCTGGATGCGACTCTGTCCGGACCGGCGTGTCCTGGTGGGACGTTGACAGGACGGAAGTGATTTGGTGTGACTCTAACAGAATGGAGAGTGTTTTTGTGGATTAAGACAGGGCAGGACGAGAGTGTTCTTTGTGGTATTGCTACAGAGTGGGAGTATTTTTGTGGGACACAGGCGGGAGTGTTTTGTTTGGCTGGGATGTAACAACATTGTTGTTGTGGAAGTAGGATTGGGGTTGACAGGAGAGTTTATGTGGGACGAGGACAGGACAGGAGTATTTTGTGGAAGTGAGACAAGACGGGGCAAGTGTGTTTTTCGGGGACAGGACAGATAGGTGTGTTTATTTGTTATGTTTTTTTGTTTGTTTGTTTGTTTTGAGAGTGGAACAGAACAAGAATTAGCCTCATCCTCATTGGTTGCCTGTTGGTGGTTCACATAATTTAATATTTCTGCAGTGCCTGAGATCAGGGTGTTTTATTTAAAGTGTTGGAAAGTGATGAGATCTTTCAATGCTATAAAAATCACCATGACCACGAATTGATGGATTACAGCACATATAAAAGATGTGACTCCCCAGATGGACAGATTGCAGGAGAACTATAGCAAAGCTTCATGATGTCATCAGGCTTTGGATCAACGGTTCATAAAATAACATGGGTAAATGTTATGATGAAATTTGACAGCATGATGTTTATCTTTAAAGGAAATCCACCTCTGCAGTGCAGTGACCTAATAACTAACTGACTCTTATTACAAACGCCATTTCTCTGGGTTACAATTTAAAATACTAAAATATTGTCTTATTAAGCAGAATCAAGATCAGAAAAGATTTCTAATAATAACAAAAAACACTGTGTTATTCAAAGACAGAATAAAAACACAAAATACACCAGGATTTCTTGAAGACTGTCCAGGAAGTGGGCTGAATTCCGAATACCTATTTATCCCGTACGTTAGCTCCCTACATAGGCTCTGATATCACGCCTCAAGCGCCCTACCTAGTGAACTAATTACCTAGAACAGTCGTTTGAACTTCGGCCGTGTAGTGCTAAGCTAACCCAGCTAGCTAAAAGAGCGACACAAATCGAGTCCTTATAAGCGTGTGTGTACTCTACTGTACAAGTTATAGGGATATAAGTTGTACTTACACTCAAAGCACAGATCGTGTTCATCGTGGCCGCATCATATTTGTGTTCTTCTTAACGAATGATGGCGAGATACATCCATATTCCTGTCCAGACACATCAGCATACAAATGCCTGGAGTTAAAAGGGGCGGGGCTAAAGGGGTGAAGCGGTGAATGCGCCCTGGAAAACAAATCCCGCCTCCTATGCTACCATTGGACAATAGGACCGCTCGCGACAAGAAACTAATCTCCGATTCGGTCCGAACAGATGTCAGCTGAGCAAAGATCGAACACTTGGAAACACGCTGGATAAAGACGGTGCAAAGCAGCAACGGGCGAAATATAATAATAATAATAATAATAATAATAATAATCACAACAACAACAACAAAAATAATAATAATATGCAACGAATCACCTGAAGAGAGAGGATGGTTTCACCACCCTTCGAAACAGATCTGTAGTGATAAATGGAGTTTCAATAGAAAGTCTTTGTCCTGTCCTTTTATTTTTATTATTTGCTCTACCAAAAAGTATTGAGCACTCTCTTACGGAAGGATCTACTCAGAAAATTCTCTCTCTCTCTCTCTCTCTCTCTCTCTCTCTATATATATATATATATATATATATATATATATATATACTGTATAAAGAGAGAGAGAGAGAGAGAGAGAGAGAGAGAGTCAAACGTGAGAATCGTTCGCTGTGGCAACCCCTGATAAAGGAAAAAAAGCCGAAAGGAACTCACACTATCAGTAAACATGAAGTATTGACGTGTAATAATGGTTTAAAGTTTGAACTTGGATATTCAGTCCTGCACGTAGTTGTAAAAATTCCCACTAGAGGGGGGAATTGCATTATATTTACTGTACATAAAGAACATAAAAGAAATATATTGGTAATAGGATGCTATAATGGTTATATTGGTAATAGGATGCTGAGGCTGGAACTACCAGGTAAAAGGCCGAGAGGAAGACCAAAGAGACGATTCATGGATGTTGTGAAGGAGGACATGAAGGTCGTTGGTGTAAGAGCAGAAGATGCAAAGTATAGGGTGAGATGGAGGCAGATGATTCGCTGTGGCGACCCCTGAAGGGAAAAGCCGAAAGGAAAAGAAGAAGAAGAAGAAGAAAGAAGGCTACAGAACATAAAATTTCACACCCAAATATTCGAAACATTAACTTAGGTACAGTACTGTACTGAAATAATAACTGAAAAACATTGAAAAACTTAGGCAGATTCCATTCTGATGATGACCTTGTTTCAGACAACATTCACCTTCTTAACACTTCCACAAAAAACTGTATGCTACACTAGCTCTGATTGCCTTCTCATTTTTCTTGAACTGTACTTTCATTCACTTTATAATGGCACCCTACTGCAGCATAACTTTTTCATCAGCGTCATTACCTTTTTCTGGTGCTTCAGCGTCTTACCAGAAGCTTGAGAAGGTGCGCAGCGTTTGGGTGGCATGACTGAGCTGAACAGTAATTAAAAAAAAAAAAACACACACACACACACACACACACACACACACAAAAAGCACATGCACAAAGTGTGCGCGAATAAAATAAAAGGGGTGTATACATTATCTTAACCAATAAGCAGGATTGAGAACAGCCATTGGCTGAATTTCAATCACGTGATAGTTACTCAGCAATCAGTGAATATGTGGGGGTGCGAGTGCAAAACCAAGAATAGTCAAGGGCCTACTGTACACTGTATACACACACACACACACACACACACATATATAGAATTTTGTATAGATAGGATTTTCTAAGTAGATCCTTCTGTAAGAGAGTGCTCAATACTTTTTCGTAGAGCAAATATAGGTAAAAATAAAAGGACAGGACAAAGACTTTCTATTGAAACTTCATTTTCACTACACATCTGTTTGTGGTGAAACCATCCTCTCTCTTCAGGTGATTACAGAAGAATTTCTTCCACACTCTCCATTGCTCTGGATTGTTGAGCCGAAGGACTGTACTTAAAATCCTCCACCTTGCTTATCTCTGCTCCCTGTAACTTCACCGTTCCTCTTGGGTCCTTGTCGTTCACACACATGTATTCTGTCTTACTGAAGCTAACTTTCATTTCTTTCCTTTCCAGGTATTAACTCCACCTCTCTAGATTTTCCTGCAGTTGTTCTCTGCTCTCACTGCAGATCACAATGTCATCTGCAAAAATCATAGTCCATGGAGATTCTTGTCTTACCTCTTCTGTCAGCCTATCCATCACCATAGCGAACAAGAAGGGGCTCAGAGCTGATCCTTGATGCAGTCCTACCTCCACCTTGAGCTCTTCTGTCACACTGACAGCACACCTTACCACTGTTGAACATCTCTTATACATGTCCTACACCACTCGAACATAATTCTCTGCCACTCCAGACTTCCTCATGCAATACCACAGTCCTCTCTTGGCACCCTGTCATATGCTTTCTCCAGATCCACAAAGGCACAATGCAGCTCCTTCTGACCTTCTCTGTACTTCTCTATTAACATCCTCAAAGCAAACACTGCATCTGTGGTGCTCTTTCTTGGCATGAAACCAAACTGTTGTTCACAAATGCTGACCTCTGCTCTTAGTCTAGCTTCCACTATTCTTTCCCATAACTTCATCGTATGGCTCATCAACTTTATCCCTCTGTAATTGCCACAACTCTGCACATCTCCCTTGTTCTTAAAAATGGGCACAAGCACACTTCTCCTCCCTTCCTCCGGCATCTGCTCACTCTCTAAGACCTTGTTGAATGTTCTTGTCAGAAAATTTACTGCTACCTCTCCAAGACACTTCCATAGCTCCACAGTTATGTCATCAGGACCAACTGCCTTTCCATTCTTCATCCTCTTCAGTGCCCTCCTCACCTCACCCTTACTGATCTTTGCTACTTCCTGGTCCTCAACAGTCACCTCTCCTACTCTTTTTTCTCTCTCATTTTCCTCAATCATCAGCTCTTCAAAGTACTCTTTCCATCTTCCCAGCACACTTCTGTCATCAGTCAATGCACTTCCCTCTCTGTCCTTTAACACTTTAACTTGCTGCATGTCCTTCCCATTTCTATTTCTCTGCTGTGCCAACCTGTATAAATCATTTTCTCTCCTTACTGTCCCACCTAGCATACAAGTCATCATACGTCCCCTCTGTTGCCTGCACCAACATGTCCATTGAAGTCCGCCCCAATGACCACTCTTTCACCTCTGGGGGTACTCTGCATCACTTCATCTAACACACTCCAGACTCTTTCCTTCTCTTCTTGCTCACATCCTGCCTGTGGGGCATAAGCACTAACAACATTGAACATCACAACTTCAATTTCTAACTTGAGACTCATCACTCTGTCTGACACTCTTTTCACTTCTAAAACATTCCTGACCAACCCCTCCTTCAAGATGACTCCTACTCCATTTCTCTTCCCATCCACCCCATGATGGAACAGCTTAAACCCTGCTCCTAAGCTTCTAACCTTGCTAGCTTTCCACCTGGTCTCCTGAACACACAGTATGTCCACCTTCCTCCTCTGCATCATGTCAGCCAGCTCTCTATATTTTCCTCTCATAGTTCCAACATTCAGAGTCCCTACACTCAGTCCTAGACTCATGCTTTTCCTCTTCTCTCTCTACCTACGGACACGCCTCCCGCCTCTCCTTCGACCTTTCCTTCTTCGGCCAATAATAGTCCAATTTCCACTAGCACCCTGTTTGTTAACAGCACTGATGGCGGTCATTGTTAACCTGGGCCTCGACCAATCCGATATGAAATTTGTCTTTATGGTTTGTATTTTGTATTCTGGCAAAAGTTTTACGCTGGATGATCTTCCTATCGCAACCCTCTACATTTATCTGGCCTTGGGACCAGCGTGAGGGCGGGCACTTGTTTGTGCCCCCCCCCTCATGGCTGCATTTTATATATATATATATATATATATTTATATATATATTGATAATATAAAGTCAGGAAGGGCATCCGGCGTAAAACAAATGCCAAATAAAATATGCCAATCACAAGAAAGAATGACATACTGGATCGGTCGAGGCCGGGTTAACAACAACCGCCATCAGTGCTGTTAACCAATAGGGTGCTGGAGGAAATTGGACTACTGTTGGCCGAAGACGTCGTGGAAAGAGAGGCGGGAGGTGTGTCCGTTGCCAGAGAGAGAAGAGGAAAGGCATGAGTCTAGGACTGAGAGCAGGGACTTTGAATGTTGGAACTATGGCAGGAAAAGGTAGAGAGCTGGCTGACATGATGCAGAGGAGGAAGGTGGACATATTGTGTGTTCAGGAGACCAGGTGGAAAGGTAGCAAGGCTAAAAGCTTAGGAGCAGGTTTAAGCTGTTTTATCATGGTGTGGATGGGAAGAGAAATGGAGCAGGAGTCATCTTGAAGGAGGAGTTTGTCAGGAATGTTCTAGAAGTGAAAAGAGTGTCAGACAGAGTGATGAGTCTCAAGTTAGAAATTGTAGGTGTGATGTTCAATGTTGTTAGTGCTTATGCCCCACAGGCAGGATGTGAGCGAGAAGAGAAGGAGAGATTCTGGAGGGAGTTAGATGAAGTGATGCAGAGTACCCCCAGAGGTCAAAGAGTGGTCATTGGTGCAGACTTCAATGGACATGTTGGTGCAGGAAACAGAGGGGACGAGGAAGTGATGGGTGGGTTTGGTATCCAGGACAGAGTAAAGTGGAAAGAGTACTTTGCAGAGCTGATGAATGAGGAAAATGAGAGAGAAAAAAGAGTAGAAGAGGTGACTGTTGAGAACCAGGAAGTAGCAAAGATTAGTAAGGGTGAGGTGAGGAGGGCATTGAAGAGGATGAAGAGTGGAAAGGCAGTTGGTCCTGATGACATACCTGTGGAGGTATGGAAGTGTCTCGGAGAGGTAGCAGTAAATTTTCTGACAAGAACATTCAACAAGGTCTTAGAAAGTGAGAGGATGCTGGAGGAATGGAGGAGATTTCCTCCGCTCCTAAACCTATAAAAGAGTTGGATTAATCCAAATTATTTTCACGACAAAACCGATGGTCTGACTCCCACATAGAGCCCAACCAAACAACTTTTGTTTTTTCCATGTTTACTTTTAGTCCTGAACTGTTGTAAAACCATTCCAAAGTATTTATGGATTCTCTTAGTGAGTCCTCACTGCCATCCAACAACACAGCAGTATCGTCTGCATATTGAGATATTTTAAATGTTGTATCCCACAGTCCTTTTATACCTTTATTGCCTCTGATTGCTTTTCCCAAGAGCTCGGCACACATGATAAAAATGTAGGGAGAGATTGGGTCCCCTTGTCTGCAACCTTTACCTAATTTTCTAAAACTAGAAAAGTGGCCATTTTGTCTAATACATGATTCAATGCCTTTTTGAAACAACTGAATCCATTTCTATATGGATTTTTCAAAGTTGAAAATGTGAAATGGTTGTTTCATAAAGTCCCATGAAACCATATCAGAAGCTTTTTCAAAATCGATTAGCAAAAGCATTCTCACTTTGTCTTGTATCTCAAATATGATATAATGTAGAAGTTTAATATTTTCCACAATAAATCTCCCCGGGATAAAACCTTTCTGATCTCTGTGAATTAAGTTGTCGAGTACAGATTTGATTCTTTCTGCTATGCAAGATGACATAAGCTTATATGAAAAATTTAAAAGAGAAATGGGGCGCCAGTTTTTTAGATTACGTGGGTTTCCAGATTTGGGTAAACATATAATAACTCCTTGTTTCTGAGTTACAGACATAATATTATTTTCATATGCAAAATTGATGGTGCGAAGCAGGAAATGTCCAATGTCAATCCAAAAAGCTTTTTAAAATTCTGCAGTGTATCCATCTAATCCTGGACTTTTATCATTTTTTTTTATCTTTATAAAGCTTCCAACAGCTTGTCATCTGTAATCTTACCTTCAATACTATTTTTTAGTGTTTGATAAAGACGGGATATCTTCTAAATTTAGCTTTTCAAAAAACAATACATCATCAATGTTTCATTTTTACATGTATATAAATCCTCATAATTTTTTTCTGTTTTTGGAGAATTTCTTTTGGATCTGTCACTATTGTGCCATTTTCATTTTTTAGTTCCAATATTATTTCGTTTATATGGTTTCTATTTTCTAAATTACAAAAATATGCTGACGGTTTTACATGTAACTCATGCCATCTTGGTCTGGATCGAATCATTGTTCCTCTAATACGGTAATTTCAGATATCTTCTAATTCCAGATTCAATTGTTCCAAGGTTTACAGCTTTTGGTTCTTAAGGTGTTTGGGTTTGTTTTTATTTGCTCATCTAATTCTGAAATTTTTCTTTCTAAAGAATTTTCCAATTCATTACCAGTCCATTTTTTACGAGATGTGTATGAGATAATTTGACCTCGGAGTTGTACCAGAAGAGTTTCTCAAAACAATTGATCCGAGATTCGAAGTTGTAGATTTTTGCATGGACAGGATGCAATAAAATCCAGGTTATATGGGGAGGCTGAATACATGGTTTTTATACTAATTATTTCCTGTTTCATTATTTTAACAAACTTATAATCCTTAAGTAGGGAGTTGTTAAATTTCCAATAACCTCTCTCAGCGTAATTTGATTTGTATTTTGGAAGAATAAATTAATCTGAAAAAATTGATAACAAATTATCTTCTTCTTCTTCTTCTTGTCCTTTCGGCTTTTCCCTTCAGGGGTCGCCACAGCGAATCATCTGCCTCCATCTCACCCTATCCTCTGCATTTTTTTCTCTTACACCAACTGCCTTCATGTCCTCCTTCACCACATCCATGAATCGTCTCTTTGGTCTTCCTCTAGGCCTTCTGCCTGGTAGTTCCAACCTCAACAGCCTACTACCAATATACTCACTATCCCTCCTCTGTACATGTCCAAACCATCTCAATCTAGCCTTTCTGACTTTGTCTCCAAAACGTCTTACATGTGCTGTCCCTCTGATGTACTCATTCCTGATCCTATCCATCCTCGTTACTCCCAAAGAGAACCTCAACATTTTCATCTCTGCTACCTCCAGCTCTGCCTCCTGTCTTTTCCCCAGGGCCACTGTTTCTAAATCATACAACATCGCTGGCCTCAACACCGTCTTGTACACTTTTCCTTTCATTTTTGCCGATACTGTCCTATCACACATCACACCGGACACTTTTCTCCAACCATTCCAACCTGCCTGCACATGCTTCTTCACCTCTTTTCTACACTCTCCATTGCTCTGGATTGTTGAGCCTAAGTACTGAAAATCCTCCACCTTCCTTATCTCTGCTCCTTGTATCCTCACCGTTCCTGTTGGGTCCTTGGCATTCATACACATGTATTCTGTCTTACTGAGGCTAACTTTCATTCCCCTCCTTTCCAGGGAATACCTCCACCTCTCTAGGTTTTCCTGCACTTGTTCTCTGCTCTCACTGCAGATCACAATGTCATCTGCAAACATCATAGTCCATGGAGATTCTTGCCTAACCTTGCCTGTCAGCCTGTCCATCACCATAGCAAACAAGAAGGGGCTTATAGCTGACCCTTGATGCAGTCCCAACTCCACCTTGAACTCTTGTGTCACACCGACAGCACACCTCACCACTGTCTTACATCTCTCATACATGTCCTGCACCACTCTAACATACTTCTCTGCCACTCCAGACTTTCTCATGCAATACCACAGTTCCTCTCTCGGCACCCTGTCATATGCTTTCTCCAGATCCACAAAGGCACAATGCAGCTCCTTCTGACCTTCTCTGTACTGCTCTATTAACATCCTCAAGGCAAACACTGCATCTGTGGTGCTCTTTCTTGGCATGAAACCAAATTGTTGTTCACAAATGCTGACCTCTGCCCTTAGTCTAGCTTCCACTATTCTTTCCCATAACTTCATCGGCTGAACAAGAACATTCAACAAGGTCTTAGAGAGTGAGAGGATGCCAGAGGAATGGAGAAGAAGTGTGATGGTGCCCATTTTTAAGAGCAAGGGAGACGTGCAGAGTTGTGGCACCTACAGAGCGATAAAGTTGATGAGCCATACGATGCCTTGGCTGCCCTGGTTTTACTTATGTTCACCGCATCTTTCTTTCTCTTTCTGATTTCCACTTTTTGTAATGTATCGACAGAGATCCATTCTTTGTGTTGAGTCTTCTTATGTCCCAGTATCTCTTGGCAGGTGTTGTGCCAGAGTTTCTTGGTGGGCTCCCATTGGGTCTCTACACTTATACTGTCGTCCTCTTGGAGAGGTTCAGCTGGAACTTGGTTTGTGTGTTGTGGTTCCTTAGCATGTTTGTGTTGTATCTTGAGCTTGTCTTGTTATTAGTGGTGAGCTTCTTGAGCTTTAGTCGTACTGCCATCATAAGAAGATGGTGATCTGATGATATATCTGCTCCTTGTCTCACTCTTACGTCCTGGTAAGATCGTCTGAACTTCCGGTTAATGCAGATATGGCTTATTTGATTCTCTCTGATGTGATCTGGAGATCGCCACGTGGCTTTGTCTGCTTGTGAGGGAAAATGCTGCCTCCTATCACCCGTCTGTTCAGGGAGCACAGGTCAGCAAAGCGTTCTCCGTTTTCATTCATTTGTCACCGGTCCGTGTGTTCCCATTACTTCCTCATATCCGGTGTTGTCACTCCCTATCTTTGCGTTCATGCTGCCCATGAGCACTGTGATGTCTTTCACCTTGTGTTTGTCCAGCATGCTCTGCAGTTGTTGGTAAAAGATCTCTTTGCTGTCATCATCTGCATCTTTGGTAGGGGCATAACATTGGATTATGTTGATGTTTTTCTTCTTTGTGGCAAATTTGGCTATGATAATTCTTGGGCTAACTGGTTCCCATCCTACAAGAGCTTGTTTTGCCTGTGGTGTTAACATCAAGGCAACTTCCTGGGTATGTGGTGCACCTTCCTCAGTGTGTCCTGAGTACAGCACATCGTGGAGTTTGTTGTCGACTGTCTCCCCCGCTCTTGTCAAGAATGGGGTTTACATTACAGTCTTGAAGGTCTCCTTTCTTGGGTAGCTTGATGAGGTTCTTTCCACTCCTCTGGTATTTCTTCCTTCTCCCAGATCTTGTCCAAGAGACTATACAGCATGGTTGTTGCGGTCTCCATGTACACCTTCCTCAGTGTGTCCTGAGTACAGCACTGTTTCTTCAAATGTTAGCTTTACTTGGCCTGTTTAGAGCCATCTTGTCTCACTCAGTCCTAGGATGGAGATGCTGTATTTTCTCATTTCCTTTGCAATCTGGAAGGGCCTGCCTGTCTCATACATTGTTCTGATGTTCCACATAGCTAATCTTGTGGGTTTCTTGGGGCTAAGGGGAGTCAGTAACACAGCTCCCATGTAGTTTTCACTGCACCGCGTCCTAATCCTCATGTGTTGAGGCCCTTCTGTTCCCAAGTCATAATGAATTTGATTTGTCATTAATGTTTCTGTAACAGTTGATTTTCCAGGTAGAGTTGTTAGCTCTACGCCAACCTGTTATACTCTAGGAGAGTTGTCATACGGATTAGTCTGACCTCTACCCTTTGACTTGTCCAGCTTGGGTGGCCCTACCAGGAACTAGTGTTCCGGCTGGCATAGTTCTCCGGGTCAGAGAGGTACACAAGCTACGACCCCACGACAAGGGTTGGACATGTAGTAGAATGAAGGCCACACCTCCTTTATGAATTATGGGCAGATAAGGAAGCCAGGTCGACTTCACCCTGATAAAAGTCACAAAGCTATGCCTCTTTCAAAGTGAATGAGAGGAATGAAGGCCACACCTCTTTTTACAAAGACAGAAAAAAAAATCTATCTATCTATCTATCTATCTATCTATCTATCTATCTATCTATCTATCTATCTATCTATCTATCTATCTATCTATCTATCTGTCTGTCTGTCTGTCTGTCTGTCTGTCTATCTATACAGTATATATTTTTTACACAACCCACCTGAGCACTTTGTACTCAGAGGTCTGATCTACTGAACCCGAATGTCACCTGCACAGCCAGTCCGGTGCTGAACTCATTCCCCAAGTGGCCATCAGCTCGCTCTGATTTCAGAAGATCCTGTTTGATGGTGATCAAAGTCTGAACCAACTCTTCCTGGATTCCAACTGGGATTCTGGACTCTTTCAGGCACTGCAGGTCCATGCCCGCCATTGCAGCTGTGTCTGCCAAGAGCCAAAGAGTGGGAGACACTCATATCGAGAACACTGAGACATCGTTCTTCTGAGGGGAATGTTGGATGTAGTTGGTATAGAGGTGAACTCACCCACACTTATGGAGTTGCCACGTACAACGCCATTTGTTCATCGCGGCATGGATGAGCTTTTGACTGACGTCTGAGTTCACACTCTCTCCGCTCACACACAGAGCCAGAATTCCCAGAGAGTACTGGTAGAAGTCGGTCAGGGGACGTTTTTCAAATGAAAAGGAAAACAATTGGGGCCATAAAATCCCAAGCAGGATCTTATTTACTCACATGCTGGTTTATTTACAAGGTCTGATTGGAGTCTGATTTTTTTTTTAAGGTTCAGCCTTGGCAGCATTGTGGCCACCCCATGACCCTGATTAGGTTTAAATGGTTTAGAAAATGAATGAATTAATGAATGGATGAATGAGCATGTATTACCTCAGTGTCTCTTAAAATAAACCCCGGATGAAAAGAGCATGAGAGAGAGAGAGAGAGAGAGAAAGTCAAATAAAGAGAGACAGACAACCAGACATAGATGGAGAGGCATGCAGACGGAGAGAGAGAGAGAGACAGAAGGAGAGATAGAGAAACATTGAGAGAGAAAGAGAGAGAGAGAGAGAGAGAGCGCTCACTTGCAAAGTTGTTCTTCTCTAACTCCATCTGTCTCTTCAGGTGTGTGAGAAGAGATTCACTCTCCTCCCCTGTGGTTAGTGATACATTGCTTAGCTCATCGCAGGAAGATTTTAATGCCATCACATAGAGGGCGAGGCGGCCCGTCACAGGCGTTCCCTTGGTTTGAGCTCTGATTGGCAGACACACAAAAGTAACTGAAATTAGTTATGAAGTGCTTTATAGTAGTAAAGTCAGTTCTATTTCGCTCTCCGAGTGCCGCAAGCAATGCCACTGAATCAGTCAAAGACCTGTGATTGGTTACGGATGTCTAGTTTTATTAACAAGGTAAAGGGGTAAACCAGCCACAGGACAACGCCAAGTTTTGGAACCAAATATGCAAGACAGTGACTGAATATAAAAAAAACGATGGAGCCCTTATTGGCTTCGTTCTCTAAACATTACACTAATGCAGTGCTCCTCAAATAGTGGAGCGGGTATGATGCCGGGGGGAGCGTGTATGAGCATGGTTTTCTGGAATAGTGTACGAGAATTAAGTGTAATAGCATGTCTACTCCAGTAGTTGGCAGTGTCACTTTCATTGTCGGGCTATGGTGTAGTGGAAAAAGCACGAGCAAATGATATGAAGTGTCGTAAACAACCCCTCAAGAAACAAGACTATTTCTAACAGGAACGAAGAGAAAGGTGGATAGAGAAGAAGATATTAAGACATTAATAAGTTGAATGAGTTGTATTTTTTTAATTTCAGGTACATTGGTGCACTTTAAATTTTTTCTATTCCAGATTAAAAAACAATGTTAATAAAGTTTTCTTTATTGTAAGTTGAATTATATTTCTTTTTGTTTTTAATCTTAATAAAGATACAATGTTATGCAGAGGTGTACTAATAACAATTTTATAGACAAATGATACTATTTATAGTTGCTTGTGGGGCGGTGGGGGCGTGAAATATTTTTTATTCCTAGGGGGTGCCACAGAAAATAATTGAGAAGCACTGAACTAATGGCATATTCCGTCACCATGCTGTCAAACTTAAAGCCAGAGTCTGCAATGGAGACACATACTCATTTGGTAGGCTCTGCCCTTTCTTCAAGAATACCAAAAGCTACGCTCACTGCCAAGCCTGGTTGCCAAAGGTAGCCACGCCTTCTTACAGTGGATTAATGTTTAAAAACTAGTTCGTCGAGAAAAATACATAAATACGTAGATCTCAATGTTGGGATCAGGCTCTTTTGATTTAGATGCTGTGGATAGAAAGATAGTTCAGATGAACATGAAAATTACGCAGTTTTGTGAATAAACCATTGGGCAGTAGTGACTTAATGGTTAGGAAGCTGGTTTGGCACTGAAAGGTAGCTGGTTTGAGTCCCATACCAGCAAGAAAATTGTGTTCCTGGCTGAAGTGACCCTGAGCAAGACACCTCACCCCAAACTGCTCTCCAGTTGCCACAATGTGTGCCACTGCTCTGAGAGAGAGAGAGAGAGAGAGAGAGAGAGAGAGAGAGAGAGAGAGTGTGTGTGTGTGTGTGTGTGTGTGTGTGTGTGTGTGCGCTCTGGATGGGTTAAATGCAGAAACAATAATTTTCCTTGCAGTGTTAATACAGTATAGCAAAATAAATCATATGAAAGTGGGAGGGGCTTAAAAATTTCCCTTTAACCAGAAAACAGGGGTGTTCGACATATCATACACCAATCCTTTGTGTCCTGAACAACTTCAGAGCTCCAGAGTTTCCATTCAATAAGATCTGAGTGTTTATGCAATCCACCAATGAGCAGGCATCTTATCTGGTGGCCATGGATCCTGTTCCGAGATCACTGGGCATAAGTCAGAAATCAATTAAGAAACCATGTGAGAGAGTCCTGGAGTGTCCATTCATTAATTTTCTGGAACCGCCTAATCCTAATTAGGGTTGAAGGGAGGCTGACGGCTCGCGCCTATCCCAGCCGACTCCGGGTGAGGGCAGAGGACACCCTGGGCAGCTCGCCAGGCCATTGCAGGGTAGGAACACGCTGATGGCTATGCAGCTCCTCAAGACGAAAGTCAGCAATGGTTCTTTTACATGAACGTCCCACCATAGACAGTGAGAGACACAGCCAGTCTTTGATAACCCAGTCAGCGGCACTGCAGGGACAGCCTTGTGGAGAGTGGGGCTTCAATCCCCAACCTTGGGATCAGTGATCCAGCACCTCTACGACCAAGCTACCACTGTCCATCCTGGAGATTTCTGACTTACATCAGTTCAAGGATAAGCAAAGGACACAATAATCCTTAATCCCTTCCTTCCTTTCGGCTTTTCCCCTTTTACTCGGGAGTCGCCACAGTGAATCATCTGATTCGCACATTTGATTTGCCATAGATTTTTACGTCGGATGCCCTTCCTGTCACAACCTTTTAGCAAGGGACAGAAACACGCTGACGGCTTTGCAGCTCCTCTTTACGAAAGTCAGCAATGGTTCTTTTTCATGCCTCTCACCATAGACAGTGACAGACATGGCCCGCCTTTGATAACCCAGTTAGCTGCACTGGGGGGACAGTGACAACCCTGTGGGGACTCGAACCCCTAACCTTAGGATCAGCGATCCTGCGCCCTATCCACTAGACCACCACTGCCCCTACAATAATCATTAATAAACTTTATTACACAGAGCCCATGACCCCTGCGCTCTACTTGGGAAATATCAAATTACCTAATGTACTATAACCCTGTTTACTGCCACTAGATATTCATTCATTTTCTGAGCCACTTAATCCTAATTGGGGTCACAGGGAAGCTGGCACCCATCTCAGCCGACTTTGGACGTGGGCAGGCTACAGCCTGGACAGCTTGCCAGGCCATTGTGTGGCCAACACTTACAGAACCATTCATACCTACGGTTGATTTGGAACAGCCAATTAACCTACTGTGCATGTTTTTGGACTGTGAGGGGAAACCGGAGTGCCTGGAGGAGGCCTATGCAAGCATGGGGAGAACATACAAACTCCACAAAGAAGTGCCCAGGCTGGGAATCAAACCCATGCCTTCTTGCTGTGAGGTGGCTGTGCTAACCACTGGACCACCGTGCCTCCCACACCACCAGATATACTCATTAATTTTTATTATAATTCATACATTTTCCACTCAATTTTTAAATTCTCCTTACATTAAATGATACCAGGTCAAGCCAGTGTTAAGATATCCAGTGTACATGTTGTCCTCAATAATAAACTCAATAATAAAATTTATTTTATACAAGACAGGAAAGAGTAAACAATACAATATACAGAAATACACACACACACACACACACATACACACACCAGGCCATCGCAGGGCAGAAACACGCTGACTGCTACTCTTGTCGAAAGTCAGCAATGGTTCTTTTACATGAACCTCCACCACAGACAGTGCGAGACATGGCCGCCCTTCGATAACTCAATCAGTGCACTGGGGTGACAATGACAACCTCTTCAGAGTGGGGCTTGAACCCCCAACCTTTGGATCAGCAATCCAGCACCCTATACCACTGGGCCACCACTGCCTCATTATTATTATTATTATTATTATTATTATTATTATTATAAGTAAAGATGAAATTACATAAAGTATTCTTATTTAAACTGTAAACATTTTTGACCAACAACTTGAACCATTTGATACTGAAAAATAAAATTAAAATCAATAAATAATAATAAATTCAAATTGATCAGCAATATTAACTCAGGAGCACAATATATAAAACACTTTAACCTACAAAACAAAAATGAATAAAACAATTAGTATTATTTTTATTTGTCAAAAAAGTCCGTATTAATGGCTATAATGAGCACGTTCACAGTGCACAGCTTTTCGAAGCCGGGTTTAAAGCACAATACTGAACTCTCAGCTCCTGCTCAATGCTGAACTGGGACCTGCACATATTTTCACAGCAGTGACGTCATCCAGCAAGACAGACCGTGTCTGCTGCAGGGTTTTCTACACTGAGCAGTTTGGTACTCCACCTTATCTGATGCTAACAGAGCTCGCCGGTTTGCTGGAGTAGCATTCACAAAGCGGGATGGTTTCTGGCAATACTCGGTACGTTTTCACTGAAAAAAACTCACGCAGCTCATCACGTGATTGGGGTGTGATGTCTGAAGTGAGGCCTGAATTTATTTGGGTTCATGCTGTCCGCTGCCAATGTTTTCATACACAGTAAACAAAGCGGTGGGTTAATTATCTTCACTTCTTATTTTACCTCTGGGCACACTCTAACAGTGAGGAAGCCACTGCCACCTGCTGTAGTGGATGTAGAATTACACTTTATCCTAATACGGCAAAAAAAAAAAAAAAAAAAAAAAAAAAAAAGCATGTTCCCTGGGGGCGGGGGGGACTATTTGAGAACCACTGCTCTAACCTGAACCCCCCCAAGTTCTCCTGTGCTGAGGTTTCCTGGCTAATGACACGTACCCCATGCAACAAGCAGCTATGTGACACGCAGGTTATCTACAGAGCATGGGGTGCGTCAGAGAAGACAAATAAATGCTTGAGATGATGTTGATATCTGACAGTCCCCTGCTTTTAATTTCAATTTTTGATAAGAATCTTATGCTAGAACTTAAAAGCTTCCCTCCAGTGAAGTGAAGAACAAAAAAGTGTAGAGCAGAAAAGAAATCCGAATCAGGAAATATGTGGAAGATTCTACAAAATCTGTTCTACCAATAGAAATCAATACAGTACAAGTAACAGAGATATATTTTTTTAATAATTCCACTAAATTCATAATCAAATTCAACCTTCATTCCTCTCCTTTCCAGGGCATACTTCCACCTCTCTAGGTTTTCCTCCACTTGTTCTCTGCTCTCACTACAGATCACAATTTCATCTGCAAACATGATAGTCCATGGGAAATCTTGTCTAAACTCGTCTGCCAGCCTGTCCATCACCATAGCAAACAAGAAGGGGATCAGAGCTGACCCTTGATGCAGCCCTACCTCCACATTGATGTCCTACCTCCACCTTGATGCAGTCCTACCTCTACCCACATGCGTGCACCACTCTAACATACTTCTCTGCCACTCCAGATTCCTCATGCAATACCACAGTTCCTCTCTCGGCACCCTGTCATTTGCTTTCTCCAGAACTACAAAGGCACAATGCAGCTCCTTCTGACCTTCTCTGTCTGTCTGTCTTCCTTTCGGCTTTTTCCCTTTTACTCAGGAGTTGCCACAGCGAATGGCAGAGGTTTTTACGACGGATGCCCTTCCTGTCACAACCTTTTTTTAGCAAGGGACAGAAACACGATGACAGCTTTGCAGCCTACTCTTTACGAAAGTCAGCAATGGTTATTTTACATGCCTCCCACCATAGAAAGTGAGAGACATGGCCCGCCTTTGATAACCCAGTTCGCTGCACTGGGGGGACAGTGACAACACTGTGGAGAGTGGCACTCAAACCCCCAACCTTTGGATCAGCGATCCAGTGACCTATACCACAAGACCACCACTGCCCCTCCTTCTGATCTTCTCTGTCCTTCTGTATTAACATCCTTACTGCAAACACTACATCTGTGGTCCTGTTTCTTGGCATGAAACCAAACTGTTGTTCACAGATGCTGACCTCTGCCCTTAGTCTAGCTTCCATTATTCTTTCCCATAACTTCATCGTATGGCTCATCAACTTTATCCCTCTGTAGTTGCCACAACTCTGCACGTCTCCCTTGTTCTTAAAAATTGGCACCAGCACACTTCTCCTCCATTCCCTCAGCATCCTCTCACTTTCTAAGACCTTGTTGAATGTTCTTGTCAGAAAATCTACTGCTTACTCACCAAGACACTTCCATACCTCCACCGGTATGTCATCAGGACCAAATCTACCAACACGACCCCCTCTCACTGGTGTCCAAATTGTGGGAGGGGTTTTAACGCCCATATTGGCCTTACAAGCCACCTGCGGACACATCACCCTGCCTTTTAGACACTGTATTGTTTGTGTTGCTATGGTCATACTCGATATATTTATATATATATATATATATATATATATATATATATATATAGGTGCCATAACAGCATTAATATATGTAAATATGTATATAAATATATATATATATATATATATATATATATATATATATATATATATATATATATATATATGTATATAGAGTTGGCCATCGACTTACAAAATTAATCTGTTCCAGCGCCTTTTTCGCAACACGGGAATTTCATCAGTAGGGGTCGCAATTTACGTGTTAAACGCCTGATTCGTTTCAGGGCTCCAGTCTTTGGTCTGGATAAACCTCATAAACCCTTTAAAAATGATAAAAGTACACCAATTTTGAATGAAATATGGTTAAAAGTAAAAGAAAATTATTTATGAAACAATTTAAACATTATATAAACATATTAAACATTTTATTAACATATTTATTAATTCAAAGCGCATTCCCTGCTTGACAGATCGGAGGTCCAAACTCAACTTTAACTTGATTCCTTGAGGGATCGGAATTCCAGATGAGCTCAAATGCGCCCACATCTATTAAACATGAAATGAATTAAACAACTTACAAAAAATGCAGCCATGAGGCAGGGGGGGGGGGCACTAACCAATGTCTCTCCCCCTTATGCTGGTCCCAAGCCCGGAGAAATGCAGAGGTTTGAGACAGGAAGGGCATCTGGCGTAAAACTTTTGCTAAAATACAAAATGCAAACCAGAAAGACTAAACTCATACCGGATCGGTCGAGGCCCGGGTTAACAACGACTGCCATCAGTGCTGTCAACCAACAGGGTGCTGATGGAAATTGGACTACTGTTGGTCAAAGATGTCGAAGAAGAGGTGGGAGGCGTATCCGTAGGCAGAGCGAGAAGAGGAAAAACACGAGTCTAGGACTGAGAGTAGGGACTTTGAATGTTGGAACTATACAAGGAAAAGATAGAAAGATGGCTGACATGATGCAGAGAAGGAAGGTGGACATACTGTGTGTTCAGGAGACCAGGTGGAAAGCTAGCAAAGCTAAAAATTTACGAGCAGGATTTAAGCTGTTTTATCATGGTGTGGATGGGAAGAGAAATGGAGTAGGAGTCATCTTAAAGGAGGGGTTTGTCAGGAATGTTCTAAAAGTGAAAAGAGTGTCAGACAGAGTGATGAGTCTCAAGTTAGAAATTGAAGGTGTGATGTTCGATGTTGTTAGTGCTTATGCCCCACAGGCAGGATGTGAGCTAGAAGAGAAGGAGAAATTCTGGAGTGAGTTAGATGAAGTGATGCAGAGTACCCCCAGAGGTGAAAGAGTGGTCATTGGTGCAGACTTCAATAGACATGTTGGTGTAGGCAACAGAGGGGACGAGGAAGTGATGGGCAGGTTTCGTATCCAGGACAGGAACACAGAAGGACAGATGTTGATCGATTTTACAAAAAGGATGGAAATGGCTGTGGTAAATACTTTCTTCAAGAAGAAACAGGAGAATAGGGTGACTTATAAAAGCAGAGGTAGGAGCACACAGGTAGACTACATCTTGTGTAGGCGATGTAATTTGAAGGAAATCAGTGACTGCAGAGTAGTAGTGGGTGTGTTGCCAAACAGCATAGGATGGTGGTATACAGGATGACGCTGATGGTGAGGAAGGTGAAGAAGGCAGAGCAGAAAACAAAGTGGTGGAAGTTGAAAAGGAAGAGGGTCATGTTGTCTTCAAGGAGGAGTTGAAACAGGCTTTGGGTGGTCAGGAAGTGCTTCCAGATGACTGGACAACCACAGCAAATGTGATCAGGGAGACAGGTAGGAGAGTACTTGGTATGTCCTCTGGAAGAAAGTAGATAAGGAAACTTGGTGGTGGAATGAGGAAGTGCAGGAGTGTGTACAAAGGAAGAGGTTAGCTAAGAAGAAGTGGGACAATGAGAGGACCAAAGAGAGTAAGCAGGATTACAGGGAGACACAGCGTAAGGTCAAAGTAGCAGTGACTAAGGCCAGACAGAGGGCGTATGATGACTTGTATGATAGGTTGGACAGTAAGGAGGGAGAAAATGGTCTATACAGGTTGGCACAGCAGAGAGCTAGAGATCGGAAGGACGTGTAGCAAGTTAGATTGATAAAGGACAGAGAGGGAAATGTCTTGACTGATGACAGAAGTGTGCTGGGAAGATGTAAAGAGTACTTTGAAGAGCTGATGAATGAGGAAAATGAAAGAGAAAAAAGAGTAGAAGAGGTGACCATTGAGGAGCAGGAAGTAGCAAAGATTAGTAAGGGTGAAGTGAGGAGGGCGCTGAAGAGGATGAAAAATGGAAAGGCAGTTGGTCCTGATGACATACCGGTGGAGGTATGGAAGTGTCTAGGAGCGGTAGCAGTAGATTTCCTGACAAGAACATTCAACAAGGTCTTAGAGAGTGAGCAGATGCCGGAAGAATGGAGGAGAAGTGTGCTGGTGCCCATTTTTAAGAACAAAGGAGAAGTGCAGAGTTGCGGCAACTACAGAGGGATAAAGTTGATGAGCCATACGATGAAGTTATGGGAAAGAATAGTGGAAGCTAGACTAAAGGTAGAGGTCAGCATTTGTGAGCAACAGTTTGGTTTCATTCCAAGAAAGATCACCACAGATGCAGTGTTTGCTTTGAGGATGTTAATAGAGAAGTACAGAGAAGGTCAGAGGGAACTGCACTGTGCCTTTGTGGATCTGGATAAAGCATATGACAGGATGCCAAGAGAACAACTGTGGTATTGCATGAGGAAGTCTGGAGTGGCAGAGAAGTATGTCAGAGTGGTGCAGGACATGTATGAGAGATGTAAGACAGTGGTGAGGTGTGCTGTCGGCGTGACTGACGAATTCACGGTGGAGGTGGGACTGTCTCAAGGATCAGCTTTGAGCCCCTTCTTGTTCGCGATGGTGATGAACAGGCTGACAGACGAGGTTAGGCAAGAATGTCCATGGACTATGATGTTTGCAGATGACATTGTGATCTGTAGTGAGAGCAGAGAACATGTGGAGGAGAATCTAGAGAGGTGGAGGTATGCCCTGGAAAGGAGAGGAATGAAGGTTAGCCTCAGAACATCAGAATACATGTGTGTGAATGAGAAGGACCCAGGAGGAACGGTGATGTTCCAGGGAGCAGAGATAAGTAAGGTGGAGGATTTTAAGTACTTAGGCTCAACAATCCAGAGCAATGGAGAGTGTGGAAAGAGGTGAAGAAGCATGTGCAGGCAGGCTGGAATGGTTGGAGAAAAGTGTCTAGGGTTGATCTGGAACAGCCAATTAACCTGCTGTGCATGTTTTTGTAGTGTGAGAATCTTATGCTAGAACTTAAACGCTTCCCCCCAGTGAAGTGAAGAACAAAAAAGTGTAGAGCAGAAAAGAAATCCAAATCAGGAAATATGTGGAAGATTCTACAAACCCGTTCCACCAATCGAAATCAATACAAGTAACAGAGATTTTTAAGAATTGCACTAAATTCTACAAAATCACACATGCATTTATTCATAGGTACCAAACTTCTTGCAGTGTAATACATTACCTTGAAATGGTCAACATCTGCACAAACAGCCTCACATTCAGAAAATGATTTTGTTCGTTTTTTCAAAAGAATATGTGGCGAATATATTTTGTCTGTGGATAATCAGCCTGCATAATTCTTCGCCCCAGTGGAGAATGATTATGAGAGGCGAGAGGGAACCCTGCTCTAAAGCTTATATATAGCTGAATCCTCAAATAATAAAAGTAAACAAATACAATGGTTCAAATTTGAAAATAGTACCACGACTATTACTACTAATATTAATTATTATTACTTTTATTATTATTTTGTTGTTGTCTTGAAGTATATTCATCAAAAAACAAGCAGAAAACCCAAAATCACTTATGTGTGTGCTTATTAATATCCATATTTATAACTGGTTATATGCATCTATACATCCACATTACACACACACACACACACACACACACACACACACACACACACACACACACAAACATGTACATTAGCATTAATAATAATTAATAATAAATAACAATAAAACAAGAATAAACAATTTGTCAACTAACCCTTCAGATCATCAAAGATGTCACGTTTGTGTGAAGATGTCACGTGGACAGGCAGGAGGTAGTACTTAACAGAAGAGGAGGAGGAGGAGGAGGAGGAAGAGAATTTTGTGCGTGTGCACGCAACGAATGCCAGCAAGGAAAGGCTAGTGGTGAGCTCCCACACGGTAAGTGCTTATCAAATAGTGGGGCACGCCCCCCTTGGGAGGCCCGGTGTGATGAAAGGGGGCACTTATGAACCTGGAGAACATGCTTTTTTGCCATGCTGTACTAGAATTAAGTGTAATTGCGCATCTTGTACAGTAGGTTGCAGTGGATTTTGTGTTCCCTATGGTGTAGGGAAAAGCACAGAGCAAACAATATGAAGTGCAGTCAACAATATTTATCGTCGCATGCGGGGTGCTGGGGTGTGTGTGTGTGTGTGAAAATTTTGTATTCTTCCTATAGGGGTTGTCACTGAATGGGGTTTTCAGAGTTGCAGTAATTTCTATTTTTGTGTTTGATCTTCTTTAACTATATATTCACATCTGTTTCCCTATGGAAAAGCACAAAAATGTTCTCATATGTATTGTAACCAAGATGTTGTTCCTCTTCTCGTGAGAAACTGTTACCAAGGTTCAAGAACCATTTGTTTTTGTAATCAGCTCTTTGCATCTACTTTGTGTCCTGTTTATCCAGCTGTTCTTTTAACTTTAGCGCTCAGGGCTCATACCTTGGGCAGGACAATGGTTTTATAGTTTTATGACCCCCACCCATAAATACTGTAACCCACCTAGAATGATACAAATACTGTAGTCTGTTCACCTCTGTGAGCTTCTGTGAGCTTGTGAATAAAGAAGGTGACCCTTTATTGCAAGCCACCCCAGAGCGCTTTGGGTGACACAGACTGATCTGCGAGACTACTAGATCTCTCTCAGAACCAGCCAGAGAAAGAACGAGACATCGAAAAGAAATCCCAACACTCTCAGGTTCTAAATCAACACAGACATCATAAAACACATACACACAGGAAGAAAGACACGGAGAATTAATTTCACTCATATATGAGGAGAGCAGCCAGGTCAGCTCAGTTACATCTGGCCGAGGTACTCTGAACTAAGTCCGGCTGAGAGCCTCTTTTCTTTCAAAAGGGGGTGGTCCCTAGTTACATATGTCTTAAACAGCAGTTATTCTTTGTTAACCTTTCACATATGAAATGGAACATTGCTATTCTATTTCACGCCTTCCAGCAGTCGGCGAGACATCGGTTGTCTGGTCGTTTGCACCATAGCTCAGCTGCGGTTAGGCAACTTCCTAAATAACAACTTCAGCAAGCAGTTTCAACACTCACACACACATACACATATGACATTTAAAAGAGAGTGGCGACACAATTCAACACTGACCCAATTCAGCCAATAGTTGGACAAAACAACGACATCGCTACCAGAACTGGAACAGCCAATGAAGAAGGCAACATGTGTCTGTGCACACCTCGTTTTAATAGTAGTGTCGCAGCACTCGCATGTACTTTACAGGGATAGGACTGATATGGACTGAATTGCTGATGTCATACGTGCTCGTTTTAAAAAGCAAATAATACAAATTCACTCCAGGTCCCGTTTAAACATCAACAACTCGCAGAACCTCACAACCGTTAATAACCCCAGCTATAACAGTGTTTTGGTATTTGTTATGCGTAAATATAATAAAAATGTAAATGGAGAACTTTAAAATAATAAATAATGACATGACCTGTTAACATCTTACTGAACTATAAACAAAAAATAAATAATGCACTTTGATTGATAATTTAATTTACTGTAAAATTTGTCACATGGGGATGAAAGGACTACAATATTTATGAAAAATTACACTCATACCAATGCGAGCTTCGTGTCCGCATGAGGCTGAGGCAATTTTATATGAACGTGAGTGCGATATTAATTTTATACTATAGTTCTAGAAAGAAATATGCACAAAACGAATATTCTGTTTATTCTTGTTTATTTACTCTTGTGAACACAGACATGTAGTACGTGACACACAGTGATGTCATCCGAATATCAGCACTCTTGGAACCCTGCTCAACCAATCAAATTCTTGGACTGGAACTAACCGTTGAATAAAATATCCAAAATAACACAGCACTAAAAGACTGTAATATTCTGATTACTGAACTATGATGAGTAGGTGGTGTTCGTGAAGGTGATCGTCTGAGATACTTCGATTTTATAGTCCCGTATACCTGGAAACAAAAACACACATAAAAACCAGTCATCAACCCCTCGGTGCAATTTGATACCGCCGATGAGCCCAAAATGCACATCTTTGGATTGTGGTATTTTTCAAATGTTTTATTAATTTTTATATAATACTCTGTATATATATATGCGTGGTAACAGCATTAATTAGTGTCATTATTAATTAGGTACCCACAAAGATATATAAATGACTGGTGGAGTGAGTACATGCATTCACTGGCCTTTCACATGGCACCAACTGGTATATATAATATCAGAACTTTGAAGGTGTATAATAGGGCCAAACATTAGGTTTTATTACATTACCCAAATTACATGTTTATGCTAATACTACGGAGAACATTATTCCTGTCATGACGTTAGTTACTATACCATTAGTGGAGAAAAAAAAAAGAATTTATAAATGTACCTCTTCCGAGTCTCCGATGCACGTACGCTCTGTGTAACTAACTAACTATCTAACTCGATCCCGGTGTTAGATCTGTTGGAAAGTTCCTGTCGATGTAACTATAATAACCGTCGTAATATTACTTTCGTACAATTTCCATAAACATTCAAATGTCTACTAATAAAAACATGAAGAAGAGACAGCTCATGCTAATGGAACTAACTCAATAACTTAATAAAAGAACCCAGCACACACACACACACACACACACACACACACACACACACACACACACACACACACACACACACACGCACGCACACACACACACACACGCACACACACGCACACCTGTTGAAAGAAGATCGCAATTTCATAGTAAGTACCACATTGCTCACACGAAAGGCAACAAAGGAATGGAGTGTGTGTGTGTGTGTGTGTGTGTGTGTGTGTGTGTGTGTGTGTGTGTGTGTGTGTGTGTGTGTGAAGGGTGTGGGGGTCAGGGTGTTGTCCTACCCTTATCCACTCCTTTTCCATTTGAAGCAATGTGTCAGTATCTCCACTTACTCTGTTCTGCTCGTTCTCCGTTCACTTCAATAAGGTACAGTCCCAACGAACTGGGTTCCGTCTCAAACCTGCATCACAAACAACACAGACAGCAAATCAACTTTTGTTCCGATTACACAAGATAATAAATACAAAAAATGTCGTCCAGGCTCGCACACAGACGAGCAAATAAACACAAACACAGCAGAAGTCGTTATTGTTCGCTTCGGTGGTAACACAGAGAAAAGAGCGAGATTTAAATGTCCAAAGTGTTTAATTCTGTACGTCAATAATTTCATCATAAACGAGTGAATCCTTCTTTCAAAAAATGTCTACGTTAGAAACCTGATAGTGTGAGAGTCACTCAGCATCGTCCTCCTTTTAACAAATGAAAATGAAACTAACTCGCAGTAATTATTGGAACCAGTCTGTGGAATGGAGTTTCAGGTTTTTTATCTCATGTTTTTATAAGTAGTGAAAAAACAAAAAGAAACCGCGTTCTTTATCTGAAAATACCAAGAACTTTAATACAATTACTAAAATAAATAAATAAATAAAGAATCAAGTTTGGAATTAATTGGGGAAAATGAAATAAAAACATGAAGTAGTAATAGTTATTAAAGTTTAAAGAGACAGTTGTATCTGTACAAAATAAAAGCGAATGTTATGGCGCGAGCTTGCATGCTAGCAGACAGTTGTGTCAACCAGCTTAACATCACAGAGCTGAAAATAAAAAGGAAATGATGCAGTCTGTTCATTAAAGTTCATTCAGATGCTCTGCATTTTTATTTTCTTTGTTGGTGCAGTTTCTGTTCAAATTATAATTTAATTATTAACTAAAATAATTAGTTATGGTAACGAAGGTAACATGGTGGTGCAGCGAGCGACACATCCGACTGAGCCTGGGTCCGAGTTCTGTGTTCGGCGCGGGCATTTCTGTGAGAAGTTTGCTTGTTCTCATTTTACTTGTATAGGTTTCCTCCTACGACTCAAAGGCATGCACATTAGGCTAACTGCTCTGTGATAGACCAGGAGCTTGGCAGAGATAAGCTCCAGTCTTCCTGTGATTCTAGCAGGAATAAACAGTTAAGAAAATAAACAAGCAAAGAAATAAATACAAGTATGTTCAAAAACTTTTGCATATAGTTCATACTGGACTAAAAGGTGGGATCTGATTGGCTTTATATTTTTTCAAACTGCAGTGGGAAGTCGTGGCCTGGTGATAAATGGTGCTGGATCACTGAGCCTAGGGTTGGGGGTTCGAGTCCCACTCTTCCCAAGGTTGTCAATGTCCCCCCAGTGCTCTAAGTGGGTTATCAAAGACCGGCCATGTCTCTCACCGTCTATGGTGAGAGGTTCATGTAAAAGAACCATTGCTGACTTCCGTAAAAGAGGAGCTACAAAGCCGTCAGCGTGTCTCCGTCCCTTGCTAAGGGTTGTGTCAGGAATGGCATCTGACCTAAAAATCTATGCGAAATCAAACATGCGAATCAGATGATTCACTATAGTGACCCCCGAGAAAGGGGAAAAAGCATACTTATTAAGTTTCAACATTTTGAAATAGGGAGAATTTTCACCAGAGACACCGCACCCCGTGCACGGCCGGGCTGCGGCCCCAAGAATTGATGCATATTTTTTCATAAAGGAACATTGCTCAATAAACAAGTTTTTTTTTTTTTTTTTTTTTTTTTAATTTATTCATGGATGTATACAGTTTTATGAATCAGCTGGTAAAAAAGGTAACAACTGTTTAAAAATATTGTTACATGTACTAATGCTGCTTGCTTCATAATGACACCAGATGTTCCGGTATGTTCTTGCACATACTTGTATGTTGCTTGCTTTCCAATTTTACAAAGTTCAGGACTTGGATGGCATTTGTAACAAACAAAGTCTGAGTTCAATTTTGTAGCCAAGAGGACACAAACAGTTTCATTGATCAATTCTGACCTGGCATCAGTGTGGATTTTCTTTACAATAGAAAATACCCTTTCACTGTCACAATTGCTGTTTGGTAAAGTCAGCACTGCCTGCAACAGTTTTGTGAAAAGAGGAAAATCTCTTCACTCTCATCACAGTTGACATTGGCATCACTTGATGCCACCACTCATCACACCTCATCTTTTTTCTCAACACTGGCATTTCATTTTCACGCATTAATTGAAAATCCTGTAATTCATTGTTCATCTTTTTCACTGCAACTTTAGGATTGAGAAAGTTCAAGTCTTCAAGAATTGTTTCATTGAAAGGGAATTTTGAAATCATTTTGTTCACTACACAAATATAAAATCTTTCCACACTTTCATAAAATCTATTCAGTGTGTTGTCATCCAAGCTGTCTGCTTCCTCTGACATGACATTTCTGTTTTTGAACTGCATGGCACTGAATGATCATGTGACTTGAAGTCGCTAGCCTGTATCAGTGAACTGCCAACTCGTGTGTGCTTGAACAAACGGAAGATAGAGACTGGCTATACATTTCTACGGAGTCTCCAAAGTGCAATATGCAGAAGATTAAGACTTAAAAATTCTACGGTGTGTTCAAAGTGTGACTTTTTTTTTCGGGAGGTTGTGTGGAAATCGGGAGAAATTAATCTCCTGGCGGGAGATTGGATTTATGCTTTTAAATCGGGAGACTTGTGCATGTTTTTGGACTGTGGGAGGAAACCTGAGTACCCGAAGGAAACCTACACGAGCTCAGGCCTTCTTGCTCTGAGGCGGACGTGCTAACCACTCCACCACCATTCTGCCTTAACTGTTACGTATTATCTGTTAAGTTGTTTCTATCGTGATCTATTTAGATTTTTACAAATATTTTTTCTTAAATATTCAGTGAAATGAGACTGACGTGAAATCCGTCTGCTTCTGAAGCAGTGTGAGAGTGTCGAGTAGCGAAACACCTCTGGGAACTTTGATCTTATAATTGACGGAAGAGCCGTCTGCCTTCACCACCTCCACCTCCACCGACACTGGATTGCGGGTGTCTGTAAGAGAGCAGAAAATAAGAGCAGTGCACAGTTACATGTAAAAATAATACAGCATATTGTAGACCCTTCAGAATATTGGCAGAAGTTCAGAACCTACTAATAAATGCACGTGTGATTTTGTAGAATGTAATGCAATTTTTAAAAAAAATCTCTGTTACTTGTATTGATTTCTATTGGTAGATCAGGTTTTGTAGAATCTTCCACATATTTCCTGATTTGGATTTCTTTTCTGCTCTACACTTTTTTGTTCACTTCATTGGACGGAAGCGTTTAAGTTCTAGCATAAGATTCTTATCAAAACCTGAAATTAAAAGCAGGGGACTGTCAGATATCAACATCATGGCGAGCATTTATTTCTCTTCTCTGATGCATCCCTTGACTCTGAACCATCCTCTGTAGATAACCTGCGTGTCGCACAGCTGCTTGTTGCGTGGGGTACGAGTCATTAGCCAGGAAACCTCAGCACAGGAGGACTTGGGGGTTCAGGTTCAAGAGACATAGTCACTGATCAGCCTTCAGGTAATCAGGAAAGTAGGAGCAGTAGTAATGGTGCTCAAAGCTAAACATGATGAATGTACAGAACCTTATGTTACGCAATTGAATCTTTACTTATAATAATAATAATAATAATAATAATAATAATAATAATAATAATAATAATAATAAATGAAATCATATAAATGAACACCCAGTATCTCTGATATTCTTGGTACATTGTTCTTTGAAAGATTGACAGAACCAACTGAGGATTTGAGAAAGACTGAGATATTTTCATCTTGTGTTTATTAATCCAATTAATACTTTTATTATCAGAAAACAGTCCCCCTCCCAAATAAAAAAATTAATAAAAAAAAAACAAAAAAACAATTTATCTCAAAACTCACCTTCCATTATGAGACAATGTTTGAAAATGGATGTGGCAGATTCGTCCCATCTATTGATTCTCCTTGGCCATTATAACTTGGAGAACTTTTGGTCACGTGATAAAGTTTCAAAAAAAAGGGCGGGGATTACATTGACATTTATGAAAGAATTTTGGCGGTTCTGCCGGTTTTACATGTTAACACTTGGGCTTCATACCAAATAATTCTGCCTCGAGGTCACATCGATAGCAAGGCGGCTTGAAGTGGTCATTACGGACTGCTGAAGTATGTCAAAAAAAAAAAAAATTCAGTGTACGACCCGTGCTGATGTTCTATCGTGTTTTAAGCAATTTTTGATGTTGCTGTTTGTGCAGCCGTACGCTTTGCACTCTGCCATTTTCCTGGTGACACACAACTCAGCACTGACCCAGAATGTGTTCTTATCTTAGACTGGAGTCTTCTGCATGCGGTTCAGCCAATAGGACAAAACAACAACATCGCTACCAGAACTGGAACAGCCAATGGAAAATGCAACATGTGTCTGTGCACACCTCGTAGTAATAGTAGTATCGCAGCATGCGCGTGTACTTTACAGGGCCAGGATTGATGTTGACTGAATTGCTGATGTCATACGTGCTCGTTTTAAAAAGCAAATAATACAAATTCAGTACAGGTCCCCTTTACATATCAGCAAACCGGAAAATCTCACAACCGCAAATAACCCCAGATATAACAGTGTTTTGATATTTGTTATGTGTTAATATAGTAAAAATGTAAATGGGGGACTTTGAAATAATAAATAGTGACTTAGCCTGGTCACATTTTACTGAACTATAAACGAAAATAAATAATGTTGCACTCTGATCGGAAACTTAGTTTACTGTTAAATATGTCACATGGGGATGAAAGGACGACAATAATTAAAATTACACTCGTACCAACCCAAGCTTCATATCAACATGAGGCTGAGGCAATTTTATATGAACGTGAGTGCGATATGAATTTTATACAATAGTTCTAAAAAGAAATATGCACAAAACATGGTCGAATATTCTGTTTATTCTTGTTTATTTACTCTTGTCAACACTGACATGTAGTACGTCACACACAGTGATCTTCTTCTTCCTCTTTTCCTTTCGGCTGTTCCCTTCAGGGGTCGCCACAGGAAATCATCTGCCTCCATCTCACCCTGTCCTCTGCATCTTCTTCTCTTACACCAACTGCCTTCATGTCCTTCTTCACCACATCCATGAATCGTCTCTTTGGTCTTCCTCTAGGCCTTCTGCCTGGTAGTTCCAACCTCAGCATCCTACTGCCAATATACTCACTATCCCTCCTCTGTACATGTCCAAACCATCTCAATCTAGCCTCTCTGACTTTGTCTCCAAAACCTCTAACATGTGCTGTCCCTCTGATGTGCTCATTTCTGATCCTGCCCATCCTTGTTACTCCCAAAGAGAACCTCAACATTTTCATCTCTGCTACCTCCAGCTCTGCTTCCTGTCTTTTCCCCAGGGCCACTGTTTCTAAACCATACAGCATCAATGGCCTCAACACCGTCTTGTACACTTTTCCTTTCATTCTTGCCAATACCTTCCTATCACACATCACACCGGACACTTTTCTCCAACCATTCCAACCTACCTGCACTTGCTTCTTCACCTCTTTTCCACACTTTCCATTGCTCTGGATTGTTGAGCCTAAATACTTAGGTTTTAAACATCGATCCATGATGCTACGCTACTCAAAGCTTGATTAGCGTCTTTATAATCAGCAGTGGTTTAGAAACAGTGGCCCTGAGGAAAAGACAGGAGGCAGAGCTGGAGGTAGCAGAGATGAAAATGTTGAAGTTCTCTTTGGGAGTAACGAGGATGGATAAGATCAGGAATGAGCACATCAGAGGGACAGCACATGTTAGAGGTTTTGGAGACAAAGTCAGAGAGGCTAGAGTGAGATGGTTTGGACATGTACCACCAGGCAGAAGGCCTAGAGAAAGACCAAAGAGAAGATTTATGGATGTGGTGAAGGAGGACATGAAGGCAGTTGGTGTAAGAGTAGAAGATGCAGAGGATAGGGTGAGAGGGAGGCAGATGATTCGCTGTGGCGACCCCTGAAGGGAACAGCCGAAAGGAAAAGAAGAAATTCTAGATAGTAATATGGACACAACAAGGTCGAATATTCTGTTTATTCTTGTTTATTTACTCTTGTGAAGACAGACATGTAGTACGTACACACAGTGATGTCATTTTAATATCAGCACTCTTGGAACCCTGCTCAACTAACCAAATTATTGGACCGGAACTATCCGGTGAATAAAATATCCAAAATAGCACGGCATTAAAGACTGAAAGATTCTGATGACTGAACTCTGATCAGTAGGGCTTGTTTGTGAAGGTGATCATCTCAGGTGCTTTGATTTTATAGTCCAGACCTGGAAACAAAAACACACACAAAAAAACATTCATCAACCCCTCGGTGCAATTTGGAACAGCCGATTAGCCCAATATGCACATCTTTGGACTGTGGTCTGATTCAAACGTTTTATTAATTTTAATACCAAATTGTATTTTTTTATTGATCATAAATAATTTGCATTGGAAGAACGTGTAAAGTCCACACAAGTCTGGGACTCGAACCCAAAACCCTTTTGCTGTGAAGTGGATGTGCAAGCCCCTTTGCCACCGTGCAGCCCTCAGAATTGGTTGTTTTTATATTTTCGTTGGAATCAAATATCCTCACAGGAATAGCACAGCGGGCAGGTTTCCCTGAACTCAGAGATTTCCTCTCTGTGATTTTGGTTAAAATTAGCGTAACAAAGGCAAATTCAGGGCAATCTTGAAAGAAAATCTGTTCGAGTCTGTATTTTGAAAGCATACAGTGGTATGAAAAAGTATCTGAACCTTTTGGAATTTCTCACATTTCTGCATAAAATCACCATCAAATGTGATCTGATCTTTGTCAAAATCTCACAGATGAAAAAACAGTGTCTGCTTTAACTATAACCACCCAAACATTTATAGGTTTTCATATTTTAATGAGGATAGCATGCAAACAATGACAGAAGGGGGAGGAATAAATAACTGAACCCTCTGCCTAAGCAGACTTAAAGAGCAATTGAAACCAATTTTTACCAAACAATTTAAGTCAGGTGTGTGCCCAATCACTGATGAGTGCCCTAAAGCTGCCCTGCCCACTATAAAACACACACCTGGTAAGAATTGTCTTGATGAGAAGCATTGTCTGATCTGTACCATGGCTCACTCAAAAGAGCTGTCTGAAGACTTGCGATCAAGAATTGTTGATTTGTATAAAGCTGGGAAAGGATACAAAACCATCTCTAAAAGTCTGGATGTTCATCAATCGACAGTCAGAGAAGTTGTCAACAAATGGAGAGAGTTTGGCACTGTTGCTTCTCTCCCAAGGAGTGGCCGTCCACCAA
Source organism: Plotosus lineatus (assembly GCA_024760905.1). NCBI lineage: Eukaryota > Metazoa > Chordata > Actinopteri > Siluriformes > Plotosidae > Plotosus > Plotosus lineatus. Next base: position 57,095,067 of record CM045734.1, read on the forward strand.
AGATGACACCAAGAGTTCAGCACAGAATACTCAGAGAGGTAAAAAAAAAAAAAACAACAACCCTAGAGTGTCTGCTAAAAACTTACAGAAATCACTGGCACAGTCCGATCTCTCTGTGCACACATCAACTATATGTAAAACAATGGCCAAGAATGGTGTTCATGGGAGGACTCCAAGGAGGAAGCCACTGCTGTCTAAAAAAAACATTGTTGATAGTTTAATGTTCGCAAAAAGGCACTTGGACACTCCACAGAAGTTTTGGCAAAATATTTTGTGGACTGATGACACCAAAGTTGAATTGTTTGGGAGGAACACACAACGTCATGTGTGGAGGAAAAATGGAACAGCCCACCAACATCAACACCTCATCCCCACCCTGAAGCATGATGGAGGGTGCATCATGGTTTGGGGCTGTTTTGCTGCCTCGGGGCCTGGACAACTTGCAATCATTAATGGAAAGATGAATTCAAAAGTTTATCAGGATGTTTTGCAGGAAAACCTGAGGCCGTCTGTCAGACAGCTGAAGCTAAAAAGAGGATGGATGCTGCAACAAGACAATGATCCAAAACACAGAAGTAAATCAACTTCAGAATGGTTTCAGAAGAACAAAATACATGTTCTGGAGTGGGCAAGTCAAAGTCCAGACTTGAACCCTATTGAGATGCTGTGGCATGACCTCAAGACAGCGATTCATGCCAGACATCCCAGGAATCTGACTGAACTACAGCAGTTTTGTAAAGAACAATGGGCCAAGATTAGTCCTGATCGATGTGCCAGACTGATCTGCAGCTGCAGGAAGTGTCTGGTTGAAGTTATTGCTGCCGGGGGGGGGCACAAAATATTAAATGTGATGGTTCAGTTACTTATTCCTCCCCCTTCTGTCATTATTCGCATGCTATCCTCATTAAAATATGATAAAATATGGTTTTAGTTAAAGTAGACACTGTTTTTTCATCTGTGTGATTTTTGACAAAGATCAGATCACATTTGATGGTGATTTTATGCAGAAATGTGAGAAATTCCAAAAGGTTCAGATACTTTTTCATACCACTGTATATATATGTATATAGGTGTCGTAACAGCATCAATTATCTGCATTATTAATCAGGTCCCCATAATGATATACTATAAATGACTGGTGGAGTGAGCACTCCACCCTCACTGGCCTTTCCCATGGCACCAACTGGTATACAGTATATAATATCAGAACCTTGAGCGTGTATAATTGGGCCGAATATTAGGTTTCATTACATTACCTGAATTACATGTTTATGCTCATACTACGAATAACATTATAATAATAGAACCAAGCACACACCCATTACAAACTCACACACACACACACACACACACACACACACACACACACACACACACACAGACACACACACACACACACACACACACACACACACACACACACACACACACACACACACACACTACTGTTGGATGAAGATCGCAACCTCACAGTAACTTCCACATTGCTCACAGGAAAAGCAACAAAGGTGTGTGTGAAGGGTGTGGGGGTCAGGGTGTTGTCTTACCCTTACCCAGTTTTCTTCCATTTGAAGCAATATGCCAGTATCTCTTGTCACTCTGTTCTGCCCGTTCTCCATTCACTCCAATAAGGTCCTGTCCCCACAAGCCACGTGTCGTCTCAAACCTGCATCACAAACAACACAGACAGCAAATCAACTTTTGTTCTGGTTACACAACATAATAAACACAAAAATGTTGTCCAGGCTCCCACACAAACTAGCAAATAAAACACAGCAGAAGTCGTTATTGTTCACTTCGGTGGTAACACAGAGAAAAGAGCGAGATTTAACTGTACGACGTGTTTAATTCTGTAAGTTGATAATTTCATCATAAACGAGTGAATTCTTCTTTCAAAAAATGTCTACGTTAGAAACCTGATCGCGTGAGAGTCACTCAGCATCGTTCTCCTTTTAACAAATGAAAATGAAACTAACTCTCAGTAATTATTGGAACCAGTCTGTGGAATGGAGTTTCAGGTTTTTATCTCATGTTTTTATAAGTAGTGAAAAAAACAATAAGAAATTGTGTTCTTTATCTGAAAATACCAAGAACTTTAATACAATTACTCAAGTAAATAAATAGATAAATAAATAATCAAGGTTGTAAGTAATTGGGGAAAATTAAATAAAAATATGAAACAGTAATTAGTTATTAAAGTTTAAATACACGGTTGTATCTGTACAAAATAAAAGCGAATGTTATGGAGCGAGCTTGCTAGCAGACAGTTGTGTAAACCAGCTTAACATCACAGAGCTGAAAATAAAAAGGAAATGATGCATTGTGTTCATTAAAGTTCATTAATATGGTCTGCATTTTTATTTTGATTTGTTGGTGCAGTTTCTGTTCAATTATTAACCAAAAAATAATTAGTTATGGTAAAGAAGGTAACATGGTGGTGCAGTGGGCGGCACATCCGCCTGGGCCGGGGTCCGAGTTCTGTGTTCGGCGTGGGCATTTCTGTGAGAAGTTTGCTTATTCTCATTTTACTTATATAGTTTTCCTCCTACGGTTCAAAGGCATGCACGTTAGGCTAATTGCCCTGTGCTAGACTAGGAGCTTGGCAGAGATAAGCTCCAGTCTTCCTGTGATCCGAGCAGGAATTAACAGTTGAGAAAATAAACAAATAAATAAATACAAGTATGTTCAAGAACTTTTACATAGAGTTCATACTGGACTAGAAGGGTGGGATCTGATTGGCTTGATGTCTCAGGATAATGTTCAAACTGCAGTGGCTGTCAAAACTCACATTTATATTTTTTTCAAACTGTGGAGATGTTATAAATGGAGCTGCTTATGTCTCCCTGTAGTATAGACTAAACAATTATTCACCTCAGACTTGTTGAATATTGCTGAATATTCCCAGAGACAGAATGCTGAGCCAATTGTTTTATTATATACTACACTGGGAAGTGGTGGCCTGGTGGTAAAGGGCGCTGGATCGCTGATTCTAGGGTTGGGGGTTCGAGTCCCACTCTCCACAAGGTTGTCACTGTCCCCCCAGTGCAGCTAACTGGGTTACCAAAGGCCGGCCATGTCTCTCACTGTCTATGGTGAGAGGTTCATATAAAAAAACATTTTCTGACTTTCGTAAAGAGTAGCTGCATAGCTGTCAGCGTGTTTCTGCCCCTTGCTATAAGGTTGTGTCAGGAAGGACATCTAACGTAAAAACCTATCCCAAATCAAACATGCGAATCAGATGATTCACTGTGGCTACCCCTGATAAAGTGAAAAAACCAAAAGGAAAAAAGAAGACAATGAAATATATACATCGTTCCTACCCACCCACTCATTCACCAAACTGCGTAATCCTACTTCGATGTCAGGGAGGCTGGAATATATTGCAAGACAACACTGGATGAAGGCGGCTTAGAATTGAACCAATAGAACCCATATTAATTAGCAGATAATTGTAAGGTCCATCCAACCATATTTTAAACTGCTTCAGCCTAATTAAAGTTACGAGGTGCTGGTACCCAACTCAGCCGACTCTAGGCGAGGGCAGGGTACACTCTGGACAGCTTGCTAGGCCATCGCAGGGCCGACACTCCACACAAACATTCACAGCGAGGATAGGTCTGGAACAGCCAATCAGCTGACTGTGCATGTTTTTGGACTGTCGGAGGAAACCTGAGTACCCGAAGGAAGCCCACCCGAGCTCAGGCCTTCTTGCTCTGAGGCGGATGTGCTAACAACTCCACCACTGTGCTGCCTTAATTGTTATGTACCATCTGTTAAGTTGTTTCTATCATGATCTAGTTAGATTTTTACATTTGAATATTTTTTCTTAAACACTGAGCAAAATGAGACTGACGTAAAATCCTCCTTCTTCTGAAGCCGTTTGAGAGTCTGGAGTAACGAAATACCGCTGAGAACAGTGATGTTATAATTGACGGACGAGCCGTCTGCCTTCACCACCTCCACCTCCACCTCCACCGACACCGGAGTGAGGGTGTCTGTAGGAAAGCAGAAAACAAGAGCAGCGCACAGTTAGATATAAAAATAATACAACGTCATATTGTAGACACTTCAGAATATCGGCACTGGCCCTGTGTTCTGCTTTTTTTCAACAATGCTTCCGGTTGATCATGATAATGTGATATGCCAGGATCTTGTGGGTGTTATGGCTATACAAACCGTCCTCGTTGACACAGTCTATGTTCTTCAGGTGGACATATGAGCGCCGCTGGAGAGCCGGCAGGATTTTAGAGATCATCACGGTGTTTTGGTAGGTATGTCTTGTGGCATCAGACAACATAGCATTTATCGATGCGGTGCACTCATCATTGTAGCCCATCGCTAGTAATGCCTAAAAACACAAATAGTGCAAAGTGATGAGGATGTCACTGTGGATCAATCTCTCGACCTTTATACCACAATCCAGATTGTATCACTATGACTGACAGGTAAAGAAACCACGCCTCTTTCAACTGGTTTAATAAACAAAAATATCACACCTCCTCCACAGAGACTGACATATATCCGATAGTTACAATATAGGAAAACACTGGGGTGCCCCCATGTTTGTTAATAACTAGACATGAAGCAGTGATCTGTGTAGTCATTGAGGTGCTGTGAGAGATATGTCGGTTTGAAATTTGCGAAGTACACTCTGAGCACCAGAGTGTGGAGTGTGAGTGGGAAGGGGAGGTTTCCTAGTTTTTTCCTGGTCAGATATCAGGAATGCAGCAAAAGAAAAGTCGTGTTACCTGCGCTATGACCTGACAGCCCAGAAATCTCATCTCCTGACACAGAGATCCAGCTCTCCTTCTCAAGCATACACAGATACTCTCCCCTTGTCCCAATATCCACATTTCTTATGCGATGGCCCAGAGTCCACTGAGATGGGTGCCAGACTCTCCGAACCCTAATTAGGATTAATTGGTTCAGAAAATAAATGAATGAATGAAAGTTGATACTAATATATCAAATATGACCTGACATGAAGTTGTAGCTCATAATACATGATATAATAAAGGAGGAAGTGATGTAATAAGTGACGTCTGCAAAACGGCTTTGGTCCAATGTGCACTTTATTTAACAAGTGTGCATTTCAAGGAAGACCAGGTGACAAATGGAGCCCGTGAGATGAAGCGCAGCTAATCCCGATTTCTGATCTTTCAAGTGTGCAAGTGCATTTGCGCACTTGCTCACTTGAAAGATCAAGCTTCGTGTGTCACCTGCAACAAACGCCTCATATTCAAAGGGGAAGGACTTAAGAAGTGCGCTTTAATTGAGGCGAGTGTGTGGTTTGTGTTTGTAGGGAGTAAATGAGATTACTTAATCCAAATATGAACTGCATTCAGTCCGAGCAGCTCAGCCACGCCCCTCAGGTGAAGCAGACACACACACAAACATTCTAAACATTAATTTAGGCACTGTACTGGTATAATAATTGAAAAAACTTTAATACTCCAGCTTTACAACAATTCAGATGATATTTTCCTCTTTAGGCTCTTCAGAGGAAACTGTCATTTCTTCATGAGAAAGTCTTATTTCTTCAGAAGAGACATCCAATGTCATTACCTTTTCTAGCTCTTCGCCAGAGGGAGATGCACAGCGCTTGAGTGGCATCATAGAGCTTAACTGGTAATTAAAACACACTCAAAAAAAGGCTCATTGAAACCTTGTGCGCAAATGAGGAAAAAGGGGCATTACATCATTTCAACCAATCAGCAGGAAGGAGGCCAGCCATTGGCTAAAATTGAATGACGTGTCAGTTACTTGGCAGTCCGTGAATATGCAGACTGTGAGTGCAAAACTGCGAATAGTCAAGGGCATACTGTGTGTGTGTATATATATATATATATATATATATGTATATATATATATATATATATATATATATAAACAAAAGGACAGGACAAAGACTTTCTATTGAAGCTCCATTTATCACTACAGATCTGTTTTGAGGGGTGGTGAAACCATCCTCTCTCTTCAGGTGATTATAGAAGAACTGCCATAAATGGAGTTTCAATAGAAAGTCTTTGTCCTGTCCTTTTGTTATTTGCTCTACCAAAAAGTATTGAGCACTCTCCTACGGAAGGATCTACTCAGAAAATCCTATATATATATATATATATATATATATATATATATATATATATATATATATATATATATATATATATATATATATATATAAATAAAAGGACAAAGACTTTCTATTGAAACTCCATTTATCACTACAGATCTGTTTCGAGGGGTGGTGAAATCATCCTCTCTCTTCAGGTGATTATAGAAGAATTATAGAAGAATATAATAAGAATTATTATATACCCATCGCCCCTGGTCGCATATTATGGTGATTTTGTCACAGGTCGACCCCCGTCTGAGGGCAACACTGTTATCCTGACAGTAGTGGACCGGTTGTCCAAGGCGGTCCAATTCGTTGCCCTGCCCAAACTCCCCTCGGCAATAGAAACAGCTGGTCTCCGAATCCAACACGTCTTTCGCCTCCATGGCATCCCCAGGATGTCATTTCAGACCGGGGCCCCCAGTTTGCATCCAGAGTTTGGAAGGCGTTCTGCGACACCTTGGGAGTCTCCTGCAGCTTGACCTCTGGCTACCACCCTCAGTCTAACGGGCAGGCGGATCGCGTGAATCAAAGCCTCAGATTCTCCCTGTGCTGTGTCGCCTCCCGCCTCCCAGCCTCCTGGGCCACACACCTCCCATGGGTTGAATACGCACACAATTCTCTGATCTGCACTGCCACCGGGATGTCCCCCTTCATGGTGATTAATGGGTTCCACCCCCCACCCCCCCCGTTTCCCAGGCCAGGAGGTCGAGGTGGCCGTCCCATCGGTCCAGGCACAGTTTCACAGAGCATGCCGGATCTGGAAAGAAGCACGGGCTGCCATGCAACGAACAGTGGCCCGAAACCAGAAGATAGCCGATCGCCACCGAACCCCGGCTCCTCCCTACACGGTCGGGCAACAAGTGTAGCTCTCCTCCTGAGACTTGCCCCTGCAAGTTGACTCCAAAAAATTATCTCCCAGATACATTGGGCCCTATGCAATAGAGAAAATTATAAACCCTAGCGCCGTCCGACTGAGACTCCCACCCTCACTCAAGGTACACCCAGTATTTCATGTTTCCCTAATTAAGCCCGTGGTAGAAAGTCCCCTCCACCCCCCCACAGACCCCCCACCCCCTCCTCCCCAACTGATTGATGGACATCCCGCATACAGAGTCAACCATATCCTTGATGTACGAAGGCGTGGTCGAGGGTTTCAGTATTTAGTGGACTGGGAGGGGTATGGTCCCGAAGAGCGTTCATGGATTCTCCGCTCCCTAATCCTGGACCCGGACTTATTAGACGAATTCTATCGCCAGGTCCCGGACAAGCCTGGTTGGGGGCCAGGTGGCGCCCCTTAAGGGGGGGATACTGTTATTGTCTGTGATGGCTGGCGGAATTAACTCTTCTTTAATCATTGCAGGCGCTGGTGAGGGGCATGGCGGTTGCCGGTAGGCGAGTTCCAAGCAGAACGCACCTGGTCCCTATCTGCAATCAGCAAGCCCAGCTATAAATGGGAGCGGCGCGCTTCTCTCCAATGTCAGAAGATTGGTTTCCCGTGATTCTGCTTCTCGACTCTCTCTTTGGCCCCTGGTTCTTGCTTCGTGCTCGACCAGTTCCCTTGACTTAGTATTCCCGTAATTTACTTTCCCTAGTGTTTAATAAATCGTTTGAACCTTCTTTTGGTCTCCTGCATCTCCCGGTCCTACGCACACACCCCAGGCATAACAAACCTCTGCCAAATCAAACGTGTGAATTATTCACTGTGGTGATGACATGTGACATATATGTATATATATATATATATATATGTTTTTTTTTTTTTTTTTTTTTGCACAACCCACCCAAGCACTTTGTATTCAGTGGTCTGATCGACTGAACCCGAATCTCACCTGCACAGCCAGCCCGGTGCTCAACTTATTCCCAAAGTGGACATCAGCTTGCTTTGATTGCAGAAGATAATTTTTGATGGTGTCCAAAGCCTGAACCAACTTCTGCTGATTTTCAAATGGGATTCTGGACTCTTTCAGGCACTGGAGGGCCATGCCTGCCATTGCAGCCGTTTCTGCCAAGAGCCAAAAAGTGGGAGACATTCCTATCAAGAACACTGAGACATCGTTCTTCTGAGGTGAATGTTGGGTGGAGTTGGTAAAGAGGTGAACTCACCCACACTTTTGGAGTTGCAACATATAAAGCGATTGTTCAAGGTGGCATCGATTAGCTTTTGACTGACATCTGAGCTCACACTCTCGTCGCTCACACACAGTGCCAGAATTCCCAGAGAGTACTGGTAGAAGTCGGTCAGGGGACGTTCTTTAACTGAAAAGGAAACAATTGGGGCCATAAAATCACAAACAGAACTTTATTTACTCACACACTGGTTTATTTACCAGGTCTGATTGGAGTCTGATTTTTTTTAAGGTTCTGCCTTGGTAGCACGGTGGTGTAGTGGTTAGTACGTCCACCTCACAGCAAGAAGGTCCTGGGTTAAGCAAAAAATCCGAGTGTCTCTGTATGCAGTTTGCATGTTCTCCCCGTTATTGTGTGGGTTTCCTCTGGGTACTCCGGTTTCCTCCGGAGAGGGGGAGAGTGAGAAAGTGAGAGAGAGAGTGTGCCTGTGTGTGTGTGTGTGTGTGTGTGTGTGTGTGTGTGTGTGAGAGAGAGAGAGAGAGAGAGAGAGAGAGAGAGAGAGAGAGAGAGAGAGAGAGAGAGAGAGAGAGAGAGAGAGAAAGCGCTCACTTGCAATGTTGTCCTTCTCTAACTCCATCTGTCTCTTCAGGTGTGTGAGAAGAGGTTCACTCCCCCCCCCCCCCGTGGTTAGTGACACATTGTTCAGCTCATCGCAGGAAGATCTTAACGCCATCACATAGAGGGCGAGGCGGCTCGTCACAGGCTTTCCATTATTTAGATCCCTGATTGGCAGACACACAAAAGTAAGTGAAATCAGTGATGAAGTGCTTTATAGTAGTAAAGTCAATTCTATTTTGCGCTCCAAGTGCCGCAAGCAACGCCACTGAATCAGTCAAAGACCTGTGATTGGTTACGGATGTCTAGTTTTATTAACAAGGTAAAGGGGTAAACCAGCCACAGGACAACACCAAGTTTTGGAACCAAATATGGAAGGCAGCGACTGAATATATAAAAAGTGCCGATGAATGGAGGTAAAAGTTCTAAGAACCAGGCTCTCCGTTCATCATCAACTTGGTTATGTCTGCTCTCTGCATTGAGGGCAGAGTCAGAGTTTCATCTTCAGACAAACCAACCCAACAATAAAATCTATTTTATAAAATACAGGAAATAGTAAACAATGCAATATACAGCATACAGAAATACGCACGCACGCACACACACACACACGCACACACACACACACACACACACACACACACACACACACACACACACACACACACACACACACACACACACACACACACACCTATGGGATATATAGAGAACCCAATCCAGTTACACGGGTACCTCTGAACGTCGTCGTGATACTCGGTCTTGAGCTCTTTGAGGTATTCGCCCTCTTTGAGCAGGTTGTGCTGATTGGAAAGGCGCAGGGCGATGTGTATGCTCGGGTTTGGAAGAATTTCTTCATTTTCAGTGGCATGCAGCAGATCCTGATTCAGGTTGAGTATGACCTCCATCAAGTCTGTGATAAAAATGGATGAAAAAAGTAAGCTGGGAAGTAATAAAATTACTATTATTATTATTATTATTATTATTATTATTATTATTATTATTATGAGTAGTAGTAGTAGTAGTAGTAGTAGTAGTAGTAGTAGTAGTAGTAGTTGTCTGAACTGCTTAATTCTATAATTCTAGTTTGGGTCAAGTGGAGACTTGTACTCATCTCAGCCGACTCTGAGTGAGGGCAGAGTACACTCTGGACAGCTCGCTAGCCCCTTTATTATAATAGCATATTAAATAAAATAATATTAAATTATTAAATAATAGAACTGATCAATACCAATAATAATTAGTAATAAATAAACACAGGAATCTTGTAATAAAAATAAAAATATTGAAAGAACTTTTACTTGGATACACTGATGCTCTTGTGAAGCTGATTTGCAGCAAAATCTTAAATCTTCACATAAATACATTTATAAACAGATATACAGTATATGTGTAATGTGGATGTATAGATACATATAACCAGTTATAAATATGAATATTAATAAACACCAACAGAAGTGGTTTTGAGTTTTCTGCTTGTTTTCTGATTAATATACTTCAAGACAACAACAAAGTAATAATAAAAGTAATAATAATTAATATTAGCAGTAATAGTCATGGTATTAATTTCAAATTTGAACTATCATATTTGTTTACTTTTATTATTTCAGGATTTAGCTATAAATAAGCTTTAGAGCAGGGTTCTCTATCTCCTCTCATAATCATTCTCCACTGGGGTGAAGAATTATGCAGTCTGATTATCCACAGACAAAATCTATTCGCCACATATTTTACTTTTGAAAAAAAATAAGAAAATCTCTTGCTGAATGTGAGGCTGTTTTCGCAGAAGTTGACCATTTCAAGGTAATGCATTACACTTGAAGAAGTTCGTAGCTACTAATAAACGCATGTGTGATTTTGTAGAATTTAGTGCAATTCTTAAAAAAATACATCTGTTACTTGTATTGATTTCTATTGGTAGAACAGGTTTTGTAGAATCTTCCACATATTTCCTGATTCGGATTTCTTTTCTGCTCTACACTTTTTTGTTCACTTCATTGGCGGGAAGCTTTTAAGTTATAGCATAATGCCCCCATTTCACTGGAGCATGGAATGCAATGATTGTGGCGAAAAGGCGCGGAGTATCTTCAGCATTTTTACATAGAAAATGGATCAAAAACCTAAGGAAAATTGTACCTTCAGAACACCTTTGGAACGTTCATGGAATGCACGAAACAGACATGGAAAGACCGTGGTACAATGTCGGAATACGCACAAATTACCTAAATATGCACAGATAACCTTCGGAACCAGCGGGGACTGCAAAAGAAGAGCTTTGGATAATTCACAGAACGTTCACGGAAAGCATGGAACACTCGAGGAATGACCACGGCACTACTCCATTTTAGAAGGAAGCCCTGCGGAATGATTGCGGAAAACGCGGAATGAAAGTGGAACATTTATGTCCAACAAGGAATGACTGAGGAATGACTGAGGAATGACAGGAATATCCGGCATGACCACGTTTCAATGCGGAAAAATTGGCAAAGATCAAAGGATTTGCTCTTGATTCCGCCTATAAATACGTGGATTCGACCAAGGAAGCTCATTCTTTAATTGAACTACTAGATTATATTCTGGTTTCTGTTGTTGTTGAGATAATTGTGTGTTGTTGTTGACTCTTGTTTTTATTAAAGTCTTTTTAAATTTTTAATATCAATATGTCAATATGTTTATAATTTGTAATAAATTTAAAATTTTACACGTTTATAATTTACACGACGTTTATAAAGTACTATATGTTGACAATTTATAATATGTTTATAATGTACAATAAATTTAAACTTTAACATATGTTTATAATTTACCATATTTTTCTAATGTGCAATATGTTTATAATTTACAATAAACTTAAAATTTAACATATATTAATATGTTTAATATCAATAATGTCAATCCGTTCCTTTTATTTGCACCTCAGTAGATCACTCCAGACTAAAAACCATGCACACAAGTCCAAACCACAGTGATTATAATTTCAAAACTTTATTACATGAACAGAAAAACAGAAAAAATAAAATGAATGAACTGGAATAATTTAATATTTATAGTATAAGTGAGTGTTCTGCAAGTGTTCTTCCGTGAGTGTTCTGCAAGTCTTCCATGTTATCCGCAACCAGTGCTGTAGTGATGGGTACACGCCGGTACATGCCGTGTACCCACTTTTTTTAGTGGCTGAGTTGCGTGCACTGGCTTAATTTGGTCTACTTTATAGTTGATCAACGTAAATTTTCACGACTGTGTAAATAAAAAAGTGGAGATGAAGTGCGAAATAGTTTCAAAGCCAACGCCACACCCTCCCCGTGCTCTGCGCACCTTGGTACTCACTTATTTTTTAACCACTACCGCACTGTCCGCAACCATTCCGCAACGTTCCGGAAGAGAGGGGAAGGCTTGTGGAACGGTCAAGGAACACTGGCTGAATAAAAGAAATGATCATGGAACGTTTGAGGAAATGACGGAATGTTTGTGGAAGGACTGCGGAACCTAAGAGAACACTGTCGGAAGATTTTTCGGTGAACGTGCTTTTGAACATGTTTTGGCCTGCCAGAAGCGGAGGAATACATTCGAAATCATATGGAAGGACAAGGAAGATGACGGAATGTCTGAGGAACATTGGAGGATGATGGTATTTTTGTTTCCGAGAGAGAGTCTGTCGTGCTCCAGTGAAATGGGGGAATAAGATTGTTATGAAAACCTGAAATTAAAAGCAGGGGACTATCAGGTATCAACATCATCTCTAGCATTTATTTCTCTTCTCTGATGCACCCCTTGACTCTTAATCATCCTCTGTAGATAACCTGCATGTCACATAGCTGCTTGTTGCATGAGGTACGAGTCATTAGCATGGAAACCTCAGTACGGGAGGACTTGGGGGTTCAGGTAAGAGAGACATAGTCACTGATTAGCCTTCAGGTACAGTAGGCCCTTGAGTATTCATGGTTTTGCACTCGCGGCTTTGCCTATTCGCGGGTTGCCGAGCAAATGTCACGTGATTCAAATACCGCCAATGGCTTTCCTCCTTCCTGCTGATTGGTGTAGATGATGTAATGCCCCCTTTTCCTCATTTGCGCACACTTTAATTACTGTTAAGCTCCATCATGCCACCCAAACACTGCGCACCTCCTCAGGCTTCTGGTAAGTCAGCGAAGTGCCAGAAAAAGGTAATGACGCTGCATGAAAAAGTAAAAGTGCTTGATATGATGCAGGAAGGGAAATGTTTTGCTGCAGAAGTGCTAAGAAGGTGAATGTTGTATGAAACAAGGTCATCATCAGAATGGAACCTGCCTTGGTATTCTAGTTCAGGGGTCGGCAAACTTTGCCATTCAAAGAGACATTTGGACTCGTTTTCCACATTAAAGAAAACACTAGGAGCCACAAATCATTTTTTGACATTTAAAATCAAATAACACTGCAATGTTTTTCCCTTTTTCCTTTCATGTTAATATAAAACAAGAATGTATTGCATCAATTTAAAGACTGCAGACCATTATATTAAAATTCTGCTTGCAACAAAAACCATTTACATTAAAAAAAAAATCTCCAGCCTCCCCGCGACCCTAATTAGGATTAAGAGGTTCAGAAAATAAATCTGTTCGAGCTCTTCTTGTATTTTTATTCAGAAAAAGCATATCTATCCCATGAAGTGAGGAACGGCTTCAGCCAGATGTGATCATCACTCTCTTTGTGGGATCTTATTTCTTCATTGTATTAGTGTTGTTTTATCATCGGTTTAATTTACAAAATGACAGCAACACAGAAAAGTATATGAAGACTTATTTTAAGAAGGAGCCTTTCGGCGATTTCTGTGTATAAATAAATCTCATACAAATCTAGTTTTTCAGTTATTATTCCATTACAGTACTGTACCTAAGTTAATGTTTAGAATGCTTGGGTGTGAGATATATGTTTTGTAGCACGTTATTCAATCGTGAAGTAACCATGTGATGTCATTTTATTGGTATCCACTTCATGTAAATATAATGCAATGCCGCCCTCTAATGGGCATTTCTGAAAACTGCAGTGTTGTATGTTAAAGGAAACTATTGTTGAAAGATGTTTTATATATATAAATATAAAATTTATATATTATATATGAGATAAACATTATACAATATATATATAAAGCCAGTGTACCTCCCTCACACCGGTCCCAAGGCCGGATAAATGCAGAGGGTTGCGTCAGGAAGGGCATCCGGCGTAAAACAAATGCCAAATAAAATATGCGAATCACAACAAAAAAATTCATACCGGATCGCTGTCAGTCCTGTTAACCAACAGGGTTCTGGTGGAAATTGGACTACTGTTGGTCGAAGACGTTGAAGAAGGAGAGTCCGTACGCAGAGAGAAGAGAATAGGCATGAGTCTAGGATTGAAAGTAGGGACTTTGAATGTTGGAACTATGACAGGAAAAGGTAGAGAGCTGGCTGACATGATGCAGAGGAGGAAGGTGGACATACTGTGTGTTTAGGAGACCAGGTGGAAAGGTAGCAAGGCTATAAGCTTAGGAGCAGGGTTTAAGCTGCTTTTTCATGGTGTGGATGGGAAGAGAAATGGAGTCGGAGTCATCTTGAAGGAGGAGTTTGTCAGGAATGTTCTAGAAGTGAAAAGAGTGTCAGACAGAGTGATGAGTCTCAAGTTAGAAATTGAAGGCGTGATGTTCAATGTTGTTAGTGCTTATGCCCCACAGGCAGTATGTGAGCTAGAAGAGAAGGAGAGATTCTGGAGTGAGTTGGATGAAGTGATGCAGAGTACCCCCCAGAGGTGAAAGAGTGGTCATTGGGGCAGACTTCAATGGACATGTTGGTGCAGGAAACAGAGGGGACGAGGAAGTGATGGACAGGTTTGGTATCCAGGACATGAACACAGAAGGACAGATGTTGGTAGATTTTGCAAAAAAGGATGGAAATGGCTGTGGTAGATACTTTCTTCCAGAAGAGACAGGAGCACAGGGTGACTTATAAAAGTGGAGGTAGGAGCACACAGGTAGACTACATCTTGTGTACTAGTAGGCGATGTAATTTGAAGGAAGTCAGCGACTGCAAAATAGTGAGAGAGTTGCCAAACAGCATAGGATGGTGGTGTGCAGGATGACACTGATGGTGAGGAAGGTGAAGAAGGCAAAGGCAGAACAGAAGACAAAGTGGTGGAAGTTGAAAAAGGAAGAGTGTCGGGTTGTCTTCAAGGAGGAGTTGAAACAGGCTTTGGGTGGTCAGGAAGTGCTTCCAGATGACTGGACAACTACAGCAAATGTGATCAGGGAGACAGGTAAGAGAGTACTTGGTGTGTCCTCTGGAAGGAGAGTCGATAAGGAGACTTGGTGGTGGAATGAGGAAGTACAAGAGTGTGTACAAAGGAAGAGGTTAGCTAAGAAGAAGTTTGACATAGAGAGGACTGAAGAGAGTAAACAGGAGTACAGGGAGACACAGCATAAGGCAAAGGTAGTGGTGTCAAAGGCCAAACAGAGGGCGTATGATGACTTGTATGCTCGGTTGGAAAGTAAAGAGGGAGAAAATGATTCATACAGGTTGGCACAGCAGAGACATAGAGACGGGAAGGACGTGCAGCAAGTTAAAGTGATTAAGAACAAAGAGGGAAATGTATTGACTGATGACAGAAGTGTACTGGGAAGATGGAAAGAGCACTTTCAAGAGCTGATCAATGAGGAAAATGAGAGAGAAAAAAGAGTAGAAGAGGTGACTGTTGAGGACCAGTAAGTAGCAAAGATTAGTAAGGGTGAAGTGAGGAGGGTATTGAAGAGGATGAAGAATGGAAAGGCCTTTGGTCCTGATGACAAACCGATGGAGGTATGAAAGGGTCTAGTACAGGTAGCAGTAGATTTCCTGACAAGAACGTTCAACAAGGTCGTCGAGAGTGAGAGGATGCCAGAAGATTGGAGGAGAAGTGTGCTGGTGCCCATTTTTAAGAACAAGGGAGACGTGGCAAGTACAGAGTGATAAAGTTGATGAGCCATACGATGACGTTATGGGAAAGAATAACAGAAGCTAGACTAAGGGCAGAGGTCAGCATTTGTGAACAACAGTTTGGTTTCATGCCAAGAAAGAGCACCACAGATGCAGTGTTTGCCTTGAGGATGGTAATAGAGAAGTACAGAGAAGGTCAGAGGGAGCTGCATTGTGCCTTTGTGGATCTGGAGAAAGCATTTGACAGGGTGCATAGAGAGCAACTCTGTTATTTCATCAGGAAGTCTGGAGTGGCAGAGAAGTATGTTAGAGTGGTGCAGGACATGTATGACAGATGTAAGACAGTGGTGAGGTGTGCTGTTGGTGTAACACAAGCGTTTAAGGTGGAGGTGGGACTTCTTGTTTGCTATGGTGATGGACAGGCTGACAGACGAGGTCAGACAAGAATCTCCATGGACTATGCTGTTTGCAGATGACATTGTGATCTGTAGTGAGAGCAGAGAACAACTGCAGGAAAATCTAGAAAGGTGGAGGTATACCCTGGAAAGGAGTAGAATGAAGATTAGCCTCAGTAAGACAGAATACATATGTATGAATGACAAGGACCCAAGAGGAACGGTGAGGTTATAGCGAGCAGAGATAAGGAACATGGAGGATTTTAAGTACTTAGGCTCAACAATCCAGAGCAATGGAGAGTGTGCAAAAGAGGTTAAGAAGTGTGTGCTGGCTGATTGGAATGGTTGGAGAAAAGTGTCCGGTGTGATGTGTGATAGGAAGGTATCGGCAAGAATGAAAGGAAAAGTGTACAAGACAGTGTTGAGGCCAGCGATGTTGTATGGCTTAGAAACAGTGGCCCTGGGGAAAAGACAGGAGGCAGAGCTGGAGGTAGCAGAGATGAAAATGTTGAGGTTCTCTTTGGGAGTAACGAGAATGTATAGGATCAGGAATGAGCACAGCAGAGGGAGGTTTTGGAGACAAAGTCAGAGAGGCTAGGGTGAAATGGTCTGGTCATGTACAGAGGAAGGATAGTGAGTATATTGGCAGTAGGATGCTGAGGTTGGAACTACCAGGCAGAAGGTCTTGAGGAAGACCAAAGAGATTTATGGATGTGAAAGAACACATGAAGGCAGTTGGTGGAAGAGAAGAAGATGCAGAGGATAGGGTGCGATGGAGGCAGATGATTCGCTGTGGCGACCCCTGAAGGGAACAGCCGAAAGGAAAAAAAGAAGTATTAATGAGTAAGACTATCTATAGAAAGTATTTAATAAGCATATTTTAGTGCATACTAAAGATACATAGTATTTTACTTCCACTTGATCATGTAAAATGATACATGGGGTTTTACTTCCGGGTCCAGAACTCGCGGATTATCTTCATTCATGGTTGGAACCAACCCCCGTGAATAACGAGGGCCGACTGTAATGAGGAAAGTAGTAGCAGTAGTATTGGTGTGCAAAGCTAAATATGAAGAATGTACAGAACCTTATGTTACACAATTTAATCAGAATAATAATAATCATAATAATGATAATAATAATAAATTAAATCATATAAATGAACACCCAGTATCTGTGATATTCTTGGTACACTGTTCTTTTAAAGACTGACAGAACCAACTGAATATTTGAGAAAGCCTAAGATATTCTCATCTTGTGTTTATTAATCCAATTCATACTTTTATTATCAGAAAACAGTTTACCCCCCAAAAAAAAACAATTTATCGCAAAACTCACCTTCCATTCCGAGACAACGTAATGAAAGTGGATGTGGCAGATTCATCCCATCTATTGATTCTCCCTGGGCATTATAACTTGGAGAATTTTTGGTCACGTGACAAAGTTTCAAAACAAAGGGCGGGGATTACATATACATGAAAGAATATGAAAGAATTCTGCCGGTTCTGCCGGTTTTACATATTAACACTTGGGCTTCATACCAAGTAATTTTGCCTGGCGGTCACACTGATAGCATACTCCCAGACTACTGAAGTACGTACGTGTAAAAGGAAACATTTTCAGTGTACGACTCGTGCTGATGTTCTATCGTGTTTTAAGCAATTTCTGAGTTTGCTGTTTGTGTAGCTGTACGCTCTGCACTCTGCTATTTTCCTGGCGACACAACTCAGCAGTGACCCAGAATGTGTTGTTATTTTAGACTGGAGTCTGCTGTATGCGGTTCAGCCAATGGGACAAAACAACAACATTGCTAGCAGAACTGGAACACCCAATGAAAAATGCAACATGTGTCTGTGCACACCTCGTAGTAATAGTATCGCAGCACGCACGTGCACTTTACAGGACCAGGACTGATGTTGACTGAATTGCTGATGTCATATGTGTTCGTTTTAAAATGCAAATAATACAAATTCACCACCGGTCCCCTTTAAACATCAGCAACCCGCAGAATCTCACAGCCGTAAATAACCCCAGATATAAAATTGTTTTGGTATTTGTTGTATGTGTGAATATAATAAAATGTAAATAGGGAACTTTAAAATAATAAATAATGACTTGACCTTGCAACATTTTACTGAACTATAAACAAAAAATAAATAATGTTGAACATGTAAATCAGATGATTCGCTATGGTGACCCCTGAGAAAGGGAAAAAAGCTGAAGGGAAAAGAAAAAGACACTGAAATATATACATTGCTCTTACCCACCCATGTGGGGCCGGTGGTGTAGTGGTTAGGGTGCTGTGCTCATGATCAGGAGGTTGTGAATTCAAATCCCACTGAGACCCTCACTGTACTAAGACCCCTGGACAAGGTCTCAACCACAAGTGTGCCTCTGTACACCCAGCAGAATAAATGGGAAGCAGTATAAATGGGAAGCAGTATAAATGGGTACCAGTAAAAATATACTGGGAAGGTAACCTGCTAGCGTCCCATCTAGGAGGAGTTGAACTCCTGGTCACTTCATGCTATAGAAACTGGGGAGAAGCACTGGCCTGATGAGCCACTAGGCTCAGGTGTAAAAACCCAACAGACATTACCTTACCTCTTACCCACCCACTCATTCGCCAAACTCTGTAATCCTATTTAGGTGTCAGGGATTATGAACATTAGGAAAATGAGAGAGAAAAAAGAGCAGAAGAGGTGACCGTTGAGGACCAGGAAGTAGCAAAGATTAGTAAGGGAGAAGTGAGGAGGGCATTGAAGTTGATGAAGAATGGAAAGGCAGTTGGCCCTGATGACATACCGGTGGAGGTATGGAACTGTCTAGGAGAGGTAGCAGTAGATTTCCTGACAAGAACATTCAACAAGGTCTTAGAGAGTGAGAGGATGCCAGAGGAATGGAGAAGAAGTGTGATGGTGCCCATTTTTAAGAACAAGGGAGACGTGCAGAGTTGTGGCACCTTCACAAATGCTGACCAACAATTTGGTTTCATGCCAAGAAAGAGCACCACAGATGCAGTGTTTTCCTTGAGGATGTTAAAAGAGAAGTACAGAGAAGGCCAGATGGAGCTGCATTGTGCCTTTGTGGATCTGGAGAAAGCATATGACAGGGTGCCGAGAGAGGAACTGTGGTATTGTATGAGGAAGTCTGGAGTGGCAGAGAAGTATGTTAGAGTGGTGCAGGACATGTATAAGAGATGTAAGACAGTGGTGAGGTGTGTTGTCGGTGTGACAGAAGAGTTCAAGGTGGAGGTGGGACTGCATCAAGGGTCAGCTCTGAGCCCCTTCTTGTTTGCTATGGTGATGGACAGGCTGACAGACGAGGTCAGACAAGAATCTCCGTGGACTATGATGTTTGCAGATGACATTGTGATCTGTGGTGAGAGCAGAGAACAAGTGCAGGAAAATCTAGAGAGGTGGAGGTATGCCCTGGAAAGGAGGGGAATGAAGGTTAGTAAAATAGAATACATGTGTGTGAATGACAAGGACCCAAGAGGAGCGGTGAGGTTACAGGGAGAAGAGATAAGGAAGGTGGAGGATTTTAAGTACTTAGGCTCAAAAATCCAGAGAAGTGGACAGTGTGGAAAAGAGGTGAAGAAGTGTGTGCAGGCTGGTTAGAATGGTTGAAGAAAAGTGTCCGGAGTGATGTGTGATAGGAGAGTATCGGCAAGAATGAAAGGAAAAGTGTACAAGTCGGTGGTAAGGCCAGCGATGTTGTATGGTTTAGAGACAGTGGCCCTGGGGAAAAGACAGGAGGCAGAGCTGGAGGTAGCAGAGATGAAAATGTTGAGGTTCTCTTTGGGGGTAACGAGGATGGATAGGATCCGAAATGAGTACATCAGAGGGACAGCACATGTAAGACGTTTTGGAGACAAAGTCAAAGAGGCTAGTTTGAGATGGTTTGGACATGTACAGAGGAGGGATAGTGAGTATATTGGTAGTAGGATGCTGAGGTTGGAACTACCAGGCAGAAGACCTAGAGGAAAACTAAAGAGACGATTCATGGATGTAGTGAAGCAGGACATGAAGGTAGCTGGTATAAGAGAAGAAGATGCAAAGGATAGGGTGAGATGGAGGCAGATGATTCGCTGTGGCGACCCCTGAAGGGAAAAGCCGAAAGGAAAAGAAGAAGAAGAAGATTGTAGACACTTCAGAATATCGGCACTGCCATGTGTTCTGTTTTTTTTCAACAATGCTTCCGCCTTATCATGATCAGGTGATATGCCAGGATCTCGTGAGTGCAATGGCTGCACAAACCATCCTCGTTGACACATTCTATGTTCAACATTCTTTGTTCCAGTTACACAACATAATAAACACAAAAAAAATTCATTCAGGCTCCCACACAAATGAGCAAATAAACACAAACACAGCAGAAGTCGTTATTGTTCACTTCGGTGGTAACACAGAGAAAAGAGCGAGATTTAAATGTCCGACGTGTTTATTTCTGTTAGTCGATAATTTCATCATAAATGAGTGAATTCTTCATTCAACAAGT
This sequence comes from Plotosus lineatus, assembly GCA_024760905.1. Taxonomy (NCBI): domain Eukaryota; kingdom Metazoa; phylum Chordata; class Actinopteri; order Siluriformes; family Plotosidae; genus Plotosus; species Plotosus lineatus. The sequence goes on from CM045734.1 coordinate 57,115,685, forward strand.
GTCCATGTTAGAAACCTGATAGCATTAGAGTTACTCAGCACCGTCCTCCTTTTAACAAATGAAAAATGAAACTAACTCGCAGTAATTATTGGAACCAGTCTGTGGAATGGAGTTTCAGGTTTTTATCGCATGTTTTTATAAGTAGTGAAAAGAACAAAAAGAAACTGTGTTCTTTATCTGAAAATACCTATGAAATTTAATACAATTACTAAAATAAAAACAAACATAAATAAATAAATAAATATTAAGGGTGGGTATTTCTTAGATTTTATGTATCGCGATGTCGTAAGAAGAATTTTAAATTAGAAGTGAGCCTGTTCTTGACAATATTTATTCTTTATTTTCAAAAAGAGAAATTAACAACATTAAAAACGTTTTT
>CM045734.1:57121063-57188563 GCA_024760905.1 Plotosus lineatus
ATTCTACAAAATCTGTTCTACCAATAGAAATCAATACAGTACAAGAAACAGAGATATATTTTTAATAATTCCACTAAATTCATAATCAAATTCAACCTTCATTCCTCTCCTTTCCAGGGCATACTTCCACCTCTCTAGGTTTTCCTCCACTTGTTCTCTGCTCTCACTACAGATCACAATTTCATCTGCAAACATGATAGTCCATGGGAAATCTTGTCTAAACTCGTCTGCCAGCCTGTCCATCACCATAGCAAACAAGAAGGGGATCAGAGCTGACCCTTGATGCAGCCCTACCTCCACATTGATGTCCTACCTCCACCTTGATGCAGTCCTACCTCTACCCACATGCGTGCACCACTCTAACATACTTCTCTGCCACTCCAGATTCCTCATGCAATACCACAGTTCCTCTCTCGGCACCCTGTCATTTGCTTTCTCCAGAACTACAAAGGCACAATGCAGCTCCTTCTGACCTTCTCTGTCTGTCTGTCTTCCTTTCGGCTTTTTCCCTTTTACTCAGGAGTTGCCACAGCGAATGGCAGAGGTTTTTACGACGGATGCCCTTCCTGTCACAACCTTTTTTTAGCAAGGGACAGAAACACGATGACAGCTTTGCAGCCTACTCTTTACGAAAGTCAGCAATGGTTATTTTACATGCCTCCCACCATAGAAAGTGAGAGACATGGCCCGCCTTTGATAACCCAGTTCGCTGCACTGGGGGGACAGTGACAACACTGTGGAGAGTGGCACTCAAACCCCCAACCTTTGGATCAGCGATCCAGTGCCCTATACCACAAGACCACCACTGCCCCTCCTTCTGACCTTCTCTGTCCTTCTCTATTAACATCCTTACTGCAAACACTGCATCTGTGGTCCTGTTTCTTGGCATGAAACCAAACTGTTGTTCACAGATGCTGACCTCTGCCCTTAGTCTAGCTTCCATTATTCTTTCCCATAACTTCATCGTATGGCTCATCAACTTTATCCCTCTGTAGTTGCCACAACTCTGCACGTCTCCCTTGTTCTTAAAAATTGGCACCAGCACACTTCTCCTCCATTCCCTCAGCATCCTCTCACTTTCTAAGACCTTGTTGAATGTTCTTGTCAGAAAATCTACTGCTTACTCACCTAGACACTTCCATACCTCCACCGGTATGTCATCAGGACCAAATCTACCAACACGACCCCCTCTCACTGGTGTCCAAATTGTGGGAGGGGTTTTAACGCCCATATTGGCCTTACAAGCCACCTGCGGACACATCACCCTGCCTTTTAGACACTGTATTGTTTGTGTTGCTATGGTCATACTCGATATATTTATATATATATATATATATATATATATATAGGTGCCATAACAGCATTAATATATGTAAATATGTATATAAATATATATATATATATATATATATATATATATATATATATATATATGTATATAGAGTTGGCCATCGACTTACAAAATTAATCTGTTCCAGCGCCTTTTTCGCAACACGGGAATTTCATCAGTAGGGGTCGCAATTTACGTGTTAAACGCCTGATTCGTTCCAGGGCTCCAGTCTTTGGTCTGGATAAACCTCATAAACCCTTTAAAAATGATAAAAGTACACCAATTTTGAATGAAATATGGTTAAAAGTAAAAGAAAATTATTTATGAAACAATTTAAACATTATATAAACATATTAAACATTTTATTAACATATTTATTAATTCAAAGCGCATTCCCTGCTTGACAGATCGGAGGTCCAAACTCAACTTTAACTTGATTCCTTGAGGGATCGGAATTCCAGATGAGCTCAAATGCGCCCACATCTATTAAACATGAAATGAATTAAACAACTTACAAAAAATGCAGCCATGAGGCAGGGGGGGGGGGGGACACTAACCAATGTCTCTCCCCCTTATGCTGGTCCCAAGCCCGGAGAAATGCAGAGGTTTGAGACAGGAAGGGCATCTGGCGTAAAACTTTTGCTAAAATACAAAATGCAAACCAGAAAGACTAAACTCATACCGGATCGGTCGAGGCCCGGGTTAACAACGACTGCCATCAGTGCTGTCAACCAACAGGGTGCTGATGGAAATTGGACTACTGTTGGTCAAAGATGTCGAAGGAGAGGTGGGAGGCGTATCCGTAGGCAGAGCGAGAAGAGGAAAAACACGAGTCTAGGACTGAGAGTAGGGACTTTGAATGTTGGAACTATACAAGGAAAAGATAGAAAGATGGCTGACATGATGCAGAGAAGGAAGGTGGACATACTGTGTGTTCAGGAGACCAGGTGGAAAGCTAGCAAAGCTAAAAATTTACGAGCAGGATTTAAGCTGTTTTATCATGGTGTGGATGGGAAGAGAAATGGAGTAGGAGTCATCTTAAAGGAGGGGTTTGTCAGGAATGTTCTAAAAGTGAAAAGAGTGTCAGACAGAGTGATGAGTCTCAAGTTAGAAATTGAAGGTGTGATGTTCGATGTTGTTAGTGCTTATGCCCCACAGGCAGGATGTGAACTAGAAGAGAAGGAGAAATTCTGGAGTGAGTTAGATGAAGTGATGCAGAGTACCCCCAGAGGTGAAAGAGTGGTCATTGGTGCAGACTTCAATAGACATGTTGGTGTAGGCAACAGAGGGGACGAGGAAGTGATGGGCAGGTTTCGTATCCAGGACAGGAACACAGAAGGACAGATGTTGATCGATTTTACAAAAAGGATGGAAATGGCTGTGGTAAATACTTTCTTCAAGAAGAAACAGGAGCATAGGGTGACTTATAAAAGCAGAGGTAGGAGCACACAGGTAGACTACATCTTGTGTAGGCGATGTAATTTGAAGGAAATCAGTGACTGCAGAGTAGTAGTGGGTGTGTTGCCAAACAGCATAGGATGGTGGTATACAGGATGACGCTGATGGTGAGGAAGGTGAAGAAGGCAGAGCAGAAAACAAAGTGGTGGAAGTTGAAAAAGGAAGAGGGTCATGTTGTCTTCAAGGAGGAGTTGAAACAGGCTTTGGGTGGTCAGGAAGTGCTTCCAGATGACTGGACAACCACAGCAAATGTGATCAGGGAGACAGGTAGGAGAGTACTTGGTATGTCCTCTGGAAGAAAGTAGATAAGGAAACTTGGTGGTGGAATGAGGAAGTGCAGGAGTGTGTACAAAGGAAGAGGTTAGCTAAGAAGAAGTGGGACAATGAGAGGACCAAAGAGAGTAAGCAGGATTACAGGGAGACACAGCGTAAGGTCAAAGTAGCAGTGACTAAGGCCAGACAGAGGGCGTATGATGACTTGTATGATAGGTTGGACAGTAAGGAGGGAGAAAATGGTCTATACAGGTTGGCACAGCAGAGAGCTAGAGATCGGAAGGACGTGTAGCAAGTTAGATTGATAAAGGACAGAGAGGGAACTTGCTCAAGGGAATGTCTTGACTGATGACAGAAGTGTGCTGGGAAGATGTAAAGAGTACTTTGAAGAGCTGATGAATGAGGAAAATGAAAGAGAAAAAAGAGTAGAAGAGGTGACCATTGAGGAGCAGGAAGTAGCAAAGATTAGTAAGGGTGAAGTGAGGAGGGCGCTGAAGAGGATGAAAAATGGAAAGGCAGTTGGTCCTGATGACATACCGGTGGAGGTATGGAAGTGTCTAGGAGCGGTAGCAGTAGATTTCCTGACAAGAACATTCAACAAGGTCTTAGAGAGTGAGCAGATGCCGGAAGAATGGAGGAGAAGTGTGCTGGTGCCCATTTTTAAGAACAAAGGAGAAGTGCAGAGTTGCGGCAACTACAGAGGGATAAAGTTGATGAGCCATACGATGAAGTTATGGGAAAGAATAGTGGAAGCTAGACTAAAGGTAGAGGTCAGCATTTGTGAGCAACAGTTTGGTTTCATTCCAAGAAAGAGCACCACAGATGCAGTGTTTGCTTTGAGGATGTTAATAGAGAAGTACAGAGAAGGTCAGAGGGAACTGCACTGTGCCTTTGTGGATCTGGATAAAGCATATGACAGGATGCCAAGAGAACAACTGTGGTATTGCATGAGGAAGTCTGGAGTGGCAGAGAAGTATGTCAGAGTGGTGCAGGACATGTATGAGAGATGTAAGACAGTGGTGAGGTGTGCTGTCGGCGTGACTGACGAATTCACGGTGGAGGTGGGACTGTCTCAAGGATCAGCTTTGAGCCCCTTCTTGTTCGCGATGGTGATGAACAGGCTGACAGACGAGGTTAGGCAAGAATGTCCATGGACTATGATGTTTGCAGATGACATTGTGATCTGTAGTGAGAGCAGAGAACATGTGGAGGAGAATCTAGAGAGGTGGAGGTATGCCCTGGAAAGGAGAGGAATGAAGGTTAGCCTCAGAACATCAGAATACATGTGTGTGAATGAGAAGGACCCAGGAGGAACGGTGATGTTCCAGGGAGCAGAGATAAGTAAGGTGGAGGATTTTAAGTACTTAGGCTCAACAATCCAGAGCAATGGAGAGTGTGGAAAGAGGTGAAGAAGCATGTGCAGGCAGGCTGGAATGGTTGGAGAAAAGTGTCTAGGGTTGATCTGGAACAGCCAATTAACCTGCTGTGCATGTTTTTGTAGTGTGAGAATCTTATGCTAGAACTTAAACGCTTCCCCCCAGTGAAGTGAAGAACAAAAAAGTGTAGAGCAGAAAAGAAATCCAAATCAGGAAATATGTGGAAGATTCTACAAACCCGTTCCACCAATCGAAATCAATACAAGTAACAGAGATTTTTAAGAATTGCACTAAATTCTACAAAATCACACATGCATTTATTCATAGGTACCAAACTTCTTGCAGTGTAATATATTACCTTGAAATGGTCAACATCTGCACAAACAGCCTCACATTCAGAAAATGATTTTGTTCGTTTTTTCAAAAGAATATGTGGCGAATATATTTTGTCTGTGGATAATCAGCCTGCATAATTCTTCGCCCCAGTGGAGAATGATTATGAGAGGCGAGAGGGAACCCTGCTCTAAAGCTTATATATAGCTGAATCCTCAAATAATAAAAGTAAACAAATACAATGGTTCAAATTTGAAAATAGTACCACGACTATTACTACTAATATTAATTATTATTACTTTTATTATTATTTTGTTGTTGTCTTGAAGTATATTCATCAAAAAACAAGCAGAAAACCCAAAATCACTTATGTGTGTGCTTATTAATATCCATATTTATAACTGGTTATATGCATCTATACATCCACATTACACACACACACACACACACACACACACACACACACACACAAACATGTACATTAGCATTAATAATAATTAATAATAAATAACAATAAAACAAGAATAAACAATTTGTCAACTAACCCTTCAGATCATCAAAGATGTCACGTTTGTGTGAAGATGTCACGTGGACAGGCAGGAGGTAGTACTTAACAGAAGAGGAGGAGGAGGAGGAGGAGGAAGAGAATTTTGTGCGTGTGCACGCAACGAATGCCAGCAAGGAAAGGCTAGTGGTGAGCTCCCACACGGTAAGTGCTTATCAAATAGTGGGGCACGCCCCCCTTGGGAGGCCCGGTGTGATGAAAGGGGGCACTTATGAACCTGGAGAACATGCTTTTTTGCCATGCTGTACTAGAATTAAGTGTAATTGCGCATCTTGTACAGTAGGTTGCAGTGGATTTTGTGTTCCCTATGGTGTAGGGAAAAGCACAGAGCAAACAATATGAAGTGCAGTCAACAATATTTATCGTCGCATGCGGGGTGCTGGGGTGTGTGTGTGTGTGTGTGAAAATTTTGTATTCTTCCTATAGGGGTTGTCACTGAATGGGGTTTTCAGAGTTGCAGTAATTTCTATTTTTGTGTTTGATCTTCTTTAACTATATATTCACATCTGTTTCCCTATGGAAAAGCACAAAAATGTTCTCATATGTATTGTAACCAAGATGTTGTTCCTCTTCTCGTGAGAAACTGTTACCAAGGTTCAAGAACCATTTGTTTTTGTAATCAGCTCTTTGCATCTACTTTGTGTCCTGTTTATCCAGCTGTTCTTTTAACTTTAGCGCTCAGGGCTCATACCTTGGGCAGGACAATGGTTTTATAGTTTTATGACCCCTACCCATAAATACTGTAACCCACCTAGAATGATACAAATACTGTAGTCTGTTCACCTCTGTGAGCTTCTGTGAGCTTGTGAATAAAGAAGGTGACCCTTTATTGCAAGCCACCCCAGAGCGCTTTGGGTGACACAGACTGATCTGCGAGACTACTAGATCTCTCTCAGAATCAGCCAGAGAAAGAACGAGACATCGAAAAGAAATCCCAACACTCTCAGGTTCTAAATCAACACAGACATCATAAAACACATACACACAGGAAGAAAGACACGGAGAATTAATTTCACTCATATATGAGGACAGCAGCCAGGTCAGCTCAGTTACATCTGGCCTAGGTACTCTGAACTAAGTCCGGCTGAGAGCCTCTTTTCTTTCAAAAGGGGGTGGTCCCTAGTTACATATGTCTTAAACAGCAGTTATTCTTTGTTAACCTTTCACATATAAAATGGAACATTGCTATTCCATTTCACGCCTTCCAGCAGTCGGCGAGACATCGGTTGTCTGGTCGTTTGCACCATAGCTCAGCTGCGGTTAGGAAACTTCCTAAATAACAACTTCAGCAAGCAGTTTCAACACTCACACACACATACACATATGACATTTAAAAGAGAGTGGCGACACACAATTCAACACTGACCCAATTCAGCCAATAGTTGGACAAAACAACGACATCGCTACCAGAACTGGAACAGCCAATGAAGAAGGCAACATGTGTCTGTGCACACCTCGTTTTAATAGTAGTGTCGCAGCACTCGCATGTACTTTACAGGGCTAGGACTGATATGGACTGAATTGCTGATGTCATACGTGCTCGTTTTAAAAAGCGAATAATACAAATTCACTCCAGGTCCCGTTTAAACATCAACAACTCGCAGAATCTCACAACCGTTAATAACCCCAGCTATAACAGTGTTTTGGTATTTGTTATGCGTAAATATAATAAAAATGTAAATGGAGAACTTTAAAATAATAAATAATGACATGACCTGGTAACATTTTACTGAACTATAAACAAAAAAGAAATAATGTTGCACTTTGATTGATAATTTAATTTACTGTAAAATTTGTCACATGGGGATGAAAGGACTACAATATTTATGAAAAATTACACTCATACCAATGCGAGCTTCGTGTCCGCATGAGGCTGAGGCAATTTTATATGAATGTGAGTGCGATATTAATTTTATACAATAATTCTAGAAAGAAATATGCACAAAACATGGTCGAATATTCTGTTTATTCTTGTTTATTTACTCTTGTTAACACAGACATGTAGTATGTTACACATAGTGATCTTCTTCTTCTTCCTCTTTTCCTTTCGGCTGTTCCCTTCAGGGGTCGCCACAGGAAATCATCTGCCTCCATCTCACCCTGTCCTCTGCATCTTCTTCTCTTACACCAACGACCTTCATGTCCTTCTTCACCACATCCATGAATCGTCTCTTTGGTCTTCCTCTAGGCCTTCTGCCTGGTAGTTCCAACCTCAGCATCCTACTGCCAATATACTCACTATCCCTCCTCTGTACATGTCCAAACCATCTCAATCTAGCCTCTCTGACTTTGTCTCCAAAACGTCTTACATGTGCTGTCCCTCTGATGTGCTCATTTCTGATCCTATCCATCCTTGTTACTCCCAAAGAGAACATCAACATTTTCATCTCTGCTCACTCCAGCGCTGCCTCCTGACTTTTCCCCAGGGCCACTGTTTCTAAACCATACAGCATCGATGGCCTCAACACCGTCTTGTACACGTTTCCTTTCATTCTTGCCGATACCTTCCTATCACACATCACACCGGACACTTTTCTCCATCCATTCCAACCAGCCTGCACACGCCTCTTCACCTCTTTTCCACACTCTCCATTGCTCTGGATTGTTGAACCTAAGTACTTAGGTTTTAAACATCGATCCATGATGCTACGCTACTCAAAGCTTGATTAGCGTCTTTATAATCAGCAGCTTGTGGTTGTTGTTGCTTCGTGCCTAGTCTGCATCATCAGCAGGTATCTCAGGGTCTTTAGCGTTTTGCCCCGAAACCTGTCCGCTTCACCTGAGTGGGGCAGCAAAGACAAAAGACTGTCTTCACCTGCAGGCTGGCTTCTGGTTGATTATAGAGGTCTTCTAACGTGCATCTACACACTACTCTCCTGGCTTGTAATTAACTGTGGTCCATTTCTCTCTTCTCTTGATCCACAGCCACCTTGAGCATGTCTCTGCTGAAGCAGCTATGGTCTTTATCGCCTTCTTTGTGGCGGTACGGGTAAGACCTATCTTGTGCAGGAAGTTTCTTGTAGCTGTTGCAACAAAACCCCTGCATCCAACCTCTATTGGCATCAGGCTTGCTTTCCACCCTTTCATACAAGCTTCATCTACCAAGTCCTGGTATTTTGCCGCTTTCAGTTTGTGTGAGATGTCAAGTCTATCCTCCCAGGGAACTGTAAGCTCGATTATGTGGATGGCTTTCATTTCTCGGGATAATAGCAGCATATCTGGGCACACCTGAGTAACTGCTATATCTTCTGGAAATTTCAACTTCCTCTGCACATCCACAAGAAGCTGCCAGTCGGAGGTTGGAGACAGGACTGAGCCTCTAGTTGCGGGCTTGCTCGGCTTGGTCTTCATCTCTCCTTCTTTCAGGAATTGGATGGGTTTTCCTGTATCCTGGATATGGTTGACTTCCACTCTGCGCTGGTCCACCACTATGGCAATCTCTCTTAAGACAGTGTCATGCCTCCAACGGTACCTCCCCTCTCCCAGAGCCTTAGGACATGTTGAGAGGATGTGATTCAGGGAGCAGTTGTTTCCTTTACACAGAGAGCATGAGGCGTCCTCCAATTTTCCCCAAATCCGGAAGTTAGAAGGCGTAGGAAGCAAGTCTGACACAGCACGTAGTAGGAAGCTGAGCTGACCTTGATCAGTATTCCATAGTTCCTTCCATGTGAATGGGCGCTGGATGGCTGATTCCCATTTGGTCCAGCTGCCTTGGCTTCCTAACCCCACTGCGCTGACAAACCTGGTGTATTCCGCTTCTTTTCTAGTTTGTTGCACAATCATCTCTCTTCTTGTTCGGTCATCTGCTGTGCTCCATCGATTACCCTTGTAGTTGCCAAGGCCTAAGCTTCCTTTGCAAACTGTTCCCACCAGCTCTTGATGACACAGGCCCTCCTCTGCCACTTGGACTGCTTTGCAAGGATTCCATTTTCTACCAGGCTTCACAGTTTCCCCTGCTTGCTGCACTACTGTGTCCTTGGACAAACGTAGGGTAGAAATGGCCCTAACTTTTGCAGTCTGGAATTCTTCAATCACAGATGATAGAGGCAAACTTAGCTCAGCTGACCTGCTGTAAAGATTTATAGTACTGTAGCTTGGTGGAACTCCCAGCCACTTACGCAGAAATCTGCTGCACAGTCGTTCCATTGACTCTACTGTAGAGAAGGCCATGTCATAGAGCAGGAATGGCCACTGCAGCCTAGGGATAATACTGTACTGGAAGCACCATGCTTTGAAGCGGCCTTGAAGATAACTTCCATCTATTGTTTGAAGCCACTTCTTGAGCACTTTTTGGACATCTCTGCTGTTTCCTATGTCTCCCAATGACTGGTCAAAGCATTTGCCCGGGGATTTAGCTCAGTTGGTAGAGCGTCCACTTTATCCTCCGGAAGGTCGGAGTTCGAATCTGGCCGCGTCATACCATAAGACGTTAAAATTTGGCAGTTGTTGCTTCCTGCTTGGCGCTCAGCATCAAAGGATAGAACAACACAATAACTGGCGCTGCACAGTGGCGACAGGTGCCCAGAGCACAAACCAAATTTCAATGTATGTAAAAGTACTTTGACAATAAAGAATTAGTTTAGTTTAATGCTCTCATCCTGGATTGTGGAATCTTCTCATCTTGGATAATGAAAACATGTGATCCAAGCTGGCCTTTGGTAATAGTGAGGCTCCTTGACTTGGGTGGCTTGGTTTTCATTCTAGCCCAGTTCACCATCTTTTCAAGGGCTGAGAGAATCCAACGGGTTCCTGCTGGTGACTCTGTCATGATAATGACGTCGTCCATAAAGGCTCTGCAAGATGGGTGCCTGGTGCCATCGTCAGCCTTGGGACCTCTGCACTGGCTGATTCCTGCCTTGAGGAGCAAGTTCATGGCTGCCACGAATAGTATTACTCAAAACGGTACACCCTGCCATAATTCCCTTCTTGAGTCTCTGCCAGCCTGTTGTGAAGTTGTTTACTGTAAATCGCATCTTGATGTTGGTAAGATGATTCATGACCAACTGCATGACCTCTGTTGGAACATGGTACTGCTGCAGTGCTTTCTCGATTAGTAGATGGGGTATGCTAGGGTAGGCCTTGGCAATGTCCAGCCACACTACTGATAAGTTGCTCTTGTTTTTCTTGGCCTCCTTGATCAGCTGGCTTATCACTGCTGTGTGCTCTAGACATCCTGAGTGGCCTGGGATGCCTACCTTCTGCACGCTGGTGTCAATGTACTGATTAATCGGAGAAAGGTGGTGATTCTCTTTGCTACTACAGACCAAAATATCTTTCCTTCTCAGTCCAGAAGAGAAATTTCCCTGAACTGGTCCAGCCCTCTTGAATCTAGCTCCTTTGGTACAATCCTCCACCTGCTTTAGCTCTGCTCCCTGTAACCTCACCATTCCTGTTGGGTGTATTCTGTTTTCCTGAGGCTAACCTTCATTCCCCTCTTTTCCCAGGGCATACCTCCACCTCTCTAGATTTTCCTGCACTTGTTCTCTGCTCTCACTGCAGATCACAATGTCATCTGAAAACATAATAGTCCATGGCGACTCTTGTCTAACCTCGTCTGTCAGCCTGTCCATCACCATAGCAAACAAGAAGGGGCTCAGAGCTGATCCTTGATGCAGTCCTACCTCCAACTTGAATTCGTCGGTCATGCCGACAGCACACCTCACCACTGTCTTACATCTCTCATACATGTCCTGCGCAACTCTAACATACTTCGCTGCCACTCTTCTTCATGTAATACCACAGTTTCTCTCTCACACCCTGGAATATGTTTTGTCCAGATCCACAAAGGCACAATGCAGCTCCTTTTGACCGTCTCTGTACTTCTCTATTAACATCCTCAAGGCAAACACTGAATCTCTGGTACTCTTTCTTGGCATGAAACCAAACTGTTGTTTACAAATTCCGACCTCTGCCCTTAGTCGAGCTTCCACTATTCTTTCTCATAACTTCATTGTACGGCTCATCAACTTTATCCCTCTGTAGTTGCCACAACTCTGCACATCTCCCTTGTTCTTAAAAACGGGCACCAGCACACTTCTCCTCCATTCCTCTGACATCCTCTCACTCTCTAAGAACTACTCTCTTCAGTCCTCTCTATGTCCCACTTCTTCTTAGATAACCCCTTCTTTTGTACACACTCCTGCACTTCCTCATTCCACCACCAAGTCTCCTTATCTCCTCTCCTTCCAGAGGACACACCAAGTACTCTCCTACCTGGCTCCCTGATCACATTAGTTGTAGTTGTCCAGTCATCTGGAAGCACTTCCTGACCACCCAAAGCCTGTTTCATCTCCTCCTTGATGACAACATGACACTCTTCCTTTTTCAGCTTCCACCATTTTGTCTTCTGCTCTGCCTTTGTCTTCTTCACCTTCCTCACCATCAGCATCATCCTGCACACCACCATCCTATGCTGTTTGGCAAGACTCTCACCCGCTACTACTTTGCTGACAACACTGACTTCCTTCAAATTACATCGCCTACACAAGATGTAGTCTACCTGTGTGCTCCTATCTCTGCTTTTATAAGTCACCATATGCTCCTATCTCTTCTGGAAGAAAGTATTTACCACAGCCATTTCCAACCTTTTTGCAAAATCTACCAACATCTGTCCTTCTGCGTTCCTGTCTTGGATACCAAACCTGCCCATCACTTCCTCGTGCCCTCTGTTTCCTGCACCAACATGTCCACTGAAGTCTGCCCCAATGACCACTCTTTCACCTCTGGGGTTATTCTGCATCACTTCATCTAACTCACTTCAGAATCTCTCCTTCTCTTCTAGCTCACATCCTGCCTGTGGGGCATAAGCACTAACAACATTGAACATCACGCCTTCAATTTCTAACTTGAGACTCATCACTCTGGCTGACACTCTTTTCACTTCTAAAACATTCCTGACCAACCCCTCCTTCAAGATGACTCTACTATATTTCTCTTCCCATCCACACCATGAAAAAACAGCTTCAAACCTGCTCCTAAGCTTCTAGCCTTGCTACCTTTCCACCTGGTCTCCTGAACACACAGTATGTCCACCTTCCTCCTCTACATCATGTCAGCCAGTTCTCTACCTTTTCCTGTCATAGTTCCAACATTCAAAGTCCCTACTCTCAGTCCTAGACTCATGCCTTTCCTCTTCTCTCTCTTTCTATGGACACGCCTCCTGCCTCTCCTTCTTCGACATCTTCGACCAACAGTCCAATTTCCACCAGCACCCTGTTGGTTAACAGCACTGATGGCGGTTGTTGTTAACCCGGGCCTCGACCGATCCGGTATGAAATTTTTTGTTGTGACGCACATTTTTTATTTGCCATTTGTTTTATGCCAGATGCCCTTTCTGATGCAAGCCTCTGTATTTATCCGGGCTTGGTACTGGCATGAGGGAGAGACACTGGCTTGTGCCCCTCCCTCAAAGCTGCATTCTCAACTGGCCCCTCTCAATACTGAAAACCACTGGATCCACTCCCTCCGAGCTCTCCCTGGATGGTACAGCTTCTCACCTAATCTCTAAGGGAGAACCCTGCCACTCAGCAAAGGAAGCTCATTTCAGCCGCTTGTATCCGGGATCTTGTTCTTTCGCTCACTACCCAAAGCTCGTGACCATATGTGAGGGCTGGAACATAGATTAACTGGTAAATTGAGAGCTTCACCTTGCGGCTGAGCTCCTTCTTCACCACGTCGGACCAGTACAGGCTCCGATTAACAGCAGAGGCTGCAGCGATCCATCTGTCGATCTCCCGCTCCATCCTTCCCTCACTCGTGAACAAGACCCCAAGATACTTAAACTCCTCCACTTGCGGCAGGACCTCATTCCCGACCCAGAGGGTGCAATCCACCCTTGTCTGACTGAGAACCATGGCCTCGGACTTGGAGGCACTGATCTTCATCCCGACTACTTCGCACTTGACTGCGAATTGCTTCAATAAGAGTTGTAGGTCCTGACTTGATGAAGACAAAAGGACAACATTGTCCGCAAAAAGCAGAGATGAGATCCTATGGCCACCAAACCAGAACCCCTCAACGCCTCGGTTATGCCTAGAAATTATGTCCATAAAAATTATGAACAGAATCGGTAACAAAGGACAGCCTTGGCGGACTCCAACTCCCACTGGAAAGGAATCCGACCTGTTGTTATTAATATGGACCAAACTCTGGCTCCGGTGATACAGCGATCGAATGGCCCATAGCAACCGTTCCGGAATGCCGTACTCCTGGTGCACACCCCACAAGATTGTTTGAGGGACACAGTCAAAAGCCTTCTCCAAATCCACATAACACATGTGGATAGATTGGGCAAACCCCCATGCCCCTTCCAAGATCCTGTGGAGTGTATAGAGTTGGTCAAAAGTGCTACCGCCAGGATGAAAACCACATTGTTCCTCCTGAATCCGAGGTTCGACTATCGGTCAGATCCTCCTCTCCAGTACCCCTGCATAGACTTTCCTGGGTAGGCTGAGGCGTGGGATTCCCCGATAATTGGAAAACACCCTCTGGTCCCCCTACTTAAAAATCGGGATCACCACCCCGGTTTGTCAATCCAGAGGTACAGCCCCCGATGATCACGCGATGTTGCAGAGACGTGTCAACCAAGACAGTCCTGCAGCATCCAGAGCCCTGAGATATTCTGGGCAGATCTTATCCAACCCCGGAGCTTGACCACCAAAGCTTTTTGACAAACTCCGTGACCTCCACTCCAGTGATGGGCAGACCCCCACCCAAACCCAAACCCCCAGGGTCTTCCTCCTCCACGGAGTGCGCGTTGGTCGGATTGAGAAGATCCTCAAAGTATTCCCTCCACCTCTTGACGATATCCCCAGTCGAGGTAAGCAGCTCCCCACCTCCACTGTAAACAGTGTTTGTGAAGAACTGCTTCCCCCTCCTGAGGCGTCGGATGGTAGTCCAGAACCTTTTTGAGGCCAACCGATAATCACTCTTCAGGCCCTCACCGAACTCCTCCCACGCCCGAGATTTTGCATCTGTGACAGCCTCGGCTGCAGCACGTTTGGCCTGCTGGTACCTGTCCACTGCCTTGGGAGTTCCACAGGATAATAAAACTCGATAGGCCTCCTTCTTCAGCTGAACGGCCCCCTTCACCACAGGTGTCCACCAATGGGTTCGGGGGTTACCGTCACGACAAGCACCAACGACCTTCCGGCCACAGCTATGGGCTGCCACCTCAGCAATGGAGGCACGAAACATGGCCCATTCGGATTCCATGTCACCCGTGTCCTCTGGGACGTGGTTGTAGCTCTGCCGGAGGTGGGAGTTAAAGGCCTCTCGGACAGGGGACTCTGCCAAATGTTCCCAGAAGACCCTGATTACATGCTTGGGCCTTCCAGGTCTGGAAGGCAGCCTGCCCCACCACCGAAGCCAACTCACCACCAGGTGATAATCGGTAGACAGCTCAGCTCCTCTCTTCACCCGAGTGTACAGAACATACAACTACAAAGTCAATCATCAAACTGCGACCTAGGGTGTCCTGGTGCCAAGTGCACTTCTGGGCACACTTATGTTCAAACAAGGTGTTCATGATAGACAAACTGTGACGAGCACAGAAGTCCAACAATAAAACACCAGTCAGGTTCAGACTGGAGAGGCCGTACCTACCAATCACACTCTTCCAGGTCACACTATCATTGCCCACATGGGCATTGAAGTCTCCCAAGACAACGAGTGAGTCTCCCGAGGGAGTGCTCTGCATCACACCTCCTAAAGACTCCAAGAAGGGTGAGTACTCTGAACTGTCATTTGGTGCATAAGCACAAATAACAGTCAGGACCCGTCACCCAACCCGAAGACGGAGGGAAGCTACCCTTTCATCAATTAGGGAGAACCCCAACATTTGGGTCCCGAGACAGGGGTCAACAAGAATGCCCACACCGGCTCGCTGCCTCTCCCCATGAGCAACTCCAGAATAGAATAAGGTTCAGCCTCTCTCGAGATGCATGGTTTCAGAGCCCAAGCTATGCTTTGAGGTGAGCCCGACTCTATCTCGTCTCTCCATCTCACACACTAGATCAGGCTCCTTCCTCACCAGAGAGGTGACATTCCATGTCCCGAGGGTCAGAGTCAGTAACCAAGGATTGGTCTGACAGAACCCATGCCTTTGGCTGCCACCCAAGTCACATTGCACCCGTCCCCTAAAACTCCTTCCACAGGTGGTGGGTCCATAGGAGGGCAGACTCATGTCTACTTTTTAGGCTAGTCCCGGCCAGGCTCCGTGGGCACTCCCCCGGGTGACCCACGTCCATGCAAGGGAAATTGCATCCTCGTCTGCCTCTTAGTCATAAGGGCCTTCTGAATCGCACTTCATCTGGACCTTAACCCAGGACCTGTTTGCCTTGGACGACCCTACCTGGGGCATTATTCCCCTGAAAACATAGTTCCTAGGATCATTAGGTCACACAAACACCTCCACCATGATAAGGTGGCGATTCAGGGAGGGGATATTTTTATTTTATTATACTGTATGTGTATATTTTATTATCAGTAATTATCACAGTAAAAAATTAAGTTTTTCTGAATCATTACTACATTTTACTACATTAAAACTGTATTAATGAGTATGACTGTCTATAGAATGTGTTTAAGAAGCATACTTAGCGCATGTAAGAGATACATAGTACAGTATTTTACTTCAGGTTGATCATTCGAGCATTTAATATGATACATGAGGTTTTACTTCCGGGTACGTAACTCACGGATTATCTTGATTTGTGGGAGGGGCTGGAACCAAACCCCTGGGAATAATGGGGGCTGACTGTAGTTCATACTGGACTAGAAGGGTGGGATCTAATTGGCTCGCTGTCTCAGGATCATAAACATTATTCACCTTGAAAACTGAGGATAATGCTTAAAGTGCTGTGGCTGACAAAACTCACGTTTATATTTTTTCAAACTGTGGAGATGTTATAAATGGAGCTTCTTGTGTTCCTATGTAGTATATACCAAACAATTATTCACCTCAGACTTGTTGAATATTGCTGAATATTCCCAGAGACGGAACGCCTAGCAGAATAATCGTTCTATTATATACTTCAGTGGGAAATGGTGGCCTATGATGGTAAAGGACGCTGGATCGCTGATACTTAAAATGCACATCCGACATAAAAACCTATGCCAAATCAAACATGTGAATCAGATGATTCACTGTGGCAACTCCTGAGAAAGGGAAAAAGCCGAAAGGAAAAGAAGAAGAAGAAGAAGACACTGAAATATATACATTGCTCTTACCCACCCACTCATTCACCAAACTGTGTAAACTTACTTATGTGTCATGGAGGCCGGAATATATTGCAACACAACACTGGATGAAGGTGAGCTCCAAATGGAACCAGTAGAACCAGTATATATTAATTAGCAGATAATTGTAAGGTCCATCCAACCATATTTTATGCCGCTTTAGCCTAATTAAAGTCATGGGGTGCTGGCGCCTGTCTCAGCCGACTCTATGCGAAGGTACACCCTGGACAGCTCGCTAGGCCACCACAGGACCATACAACACAGAAACATTCACAGCTAAGGTAGGTTTGGAACAGCCAATAAGCCGACTGTGCGTGTTTTTAGACTGTTGGAGGAAACCGAAGGAAATCCACACAAGCCCAGGCCTTCTTTCTGTGAGCTGGATGTGCTAACCATTTGTTATGTATCATATGTTAAGTTGTTTCTGTGGTGATCTATTTAGATTTTTACGTTTGAATATTTTTTCTTAAACACTGAGCGAAATTAGACTGACTTGAAATCTGACTGCTCCTTAAGCATCTGGAGTAACAAATCACCGCTGAGAACGTTGATCTTATAATTGACGAACGAGCTGTCTGCCTTCACAACTTCCACCTTCACCACCTCCACTGGCATGCTGACACTTGGGGTCGGTATGGACAGTGTGAGCCAGAGTATGGGGGGTCTGTAGGAAAGCAGAAAATAAGAGCAGCGCAGTAAAAATAATACAACATCATATTGTAGACACTTCAGAATGTCAACACTGACCCTGTGTTCTGTTTTTTTCAACAATGTTGCCGCCTGATCATGACCATGTGATATGCCAGGATCAAGTGGGTGTAATGGCTGTACAAACCATTGACACATTCTATGTTCTTCAGATGGACATACGAGCACTGCTGGAGAGCTGGCAGTATTTGAGAGATCCTTATGGCTTGTGGTAGTTACCTTTTCTGGCATCAGACAACATATCATTTAATGCAGCCGTGAGGGGAGGCACAAACAAGTGCTCGCCCTCACGCCGGTCCCAAGCCCGGATAAATACAGAGGGTTGCGACAGGAAGGGCATCTGGTATAAAACCTTTACCAGAATACAAAATACAGACCGTAAAGACAAATTTCATACCGGATCGGTCGAGGCCCGGGTTAACAACGACCGCCATCAGTGCTGTTAACCAATCGGGTGCTGGTGGAAATTGGACGACTGTTGGTCAAAGATGTTGAAGAAGGCGAAGCGGGAGGCGTGTCCATAGGCAGAGAGAGAAGAGAAAAAGCATGAGTTTAGGACTTGGAGTAGGGACTTTAAATGTTGGAACTATGACAGGAAAAGGCAGAGAGCTGGCTGACATGATGCAGAGGAGGAAGGTGGACATACTGTGTGTTCAGGAGACCAGGTGGAAAAGTAGCAAGGCTAGAAGCTTAGGAGCAGGTTTGAAGCTGTTTTATCATGGTGTGGATGGGAAGAGAAATGGAGTAGGTGTCATCTTGAAGGAGGGGTTGGTCAGGAATGCTCTAGAAGTGAAAAGAGTGTCAGACAGAGTGATGAGTCTCAAGTTAGAAATTGAAGGTGTGATGTTCAATGTTGTTAGAGCTTATGCCCCACAGGCAGGATGTGAGCTAGAAGAGAAGGAGAGATTCTGGAGTGAATTAGATGAAGTGATGCAGAGTACCCCCAGAGGTGAAAGAGTTGTCATTGGTGCAGACTTCAATGGACATGTTGGTGGAGGCAACAGAGGGGACAAGGAAGTGATGGGCAGGTTTGGTATCCAGGACAAGAACACAGAAGGACAGATGTTGATGGATTTTGCAAACAGGATGGAAATGGCTGTGGTGAATGCTTTCTTCTGGAAAAGACAGGAGCATAGGGTGACTTATAAAAGCGGAGGTAGGAACACACAGGTAGACTACATCTTGTGCAGGCGATGTAATTTGAAGGAAGTCAGTGACTGCAAAGTAGTAGTGGGTGAGAGTGTTGCCAAACAGCATAGGATGGTGGTGTGCAGGATGACGCTGATGGTGAGGAAGGAGAAGAAGGCAAAGGCAGAGCAGAAGACAAAGTGGTGGAAGCTGAAAAAGAAAGAGTGTCGTGTTGTCTTCAACGAGGAGTTGAAACAGGCTTTGGGTGGCCAGGAAGTGCTTCCAGATGACTGGACAACTTCAGCTAATGTGATCAGGGAGACAGGTAGGAGAGTACTTGGTGTGTCCTCTGGAAGAACAGTAGATAAGGAGACATGGTGATGGAATGAGGAAGTGCAGGAGTGTGTACAAAAGAAGGGGTTAGCTAAGAAGAAATGGGAGACACAGCGTAAGGCGACGTTAGCGTTGTCAAAGGCCAAACAGAGGGCGTATGATGACTTGTATGCTAGGTTGGATAGTAAGGAGGGAGAAAATGATTTATATAGGTTGGCACAGCAGAGAAATAGAGTTGGAAAGGACGTGCAGCAAGTTAGAGTGATTAAGGACAGAGTGGGAAACGTGTTGACTGATGACAGAAGTGTGCTGGGAAGATGGAAAGAGTACTTTGAAGAGCTGATGAATGAGGAAAATGAGAGCAAAAAAAGAGTAGAAGAGGTGACCGTTGAGGACCAGGAAGTAGCAAAGAGTAGTAAGGGTGAAGTGAGGAGGGCATTGAAGAGGATGAAGAGTGGAAAGGCAGTTGCTCCTGATGACATATCGGTGGACATATGGAAGTGTTTAGGAGAGGTAGCAGTGGATTTCCTGACAAGAACATTCAACAAGGTCTTAGAGAGTGAGAGGATGCCAGAGGAATGGAGGAGAAGTGTGCTTGTGCCCATTTTTAAGAACAAGGGAAATGTGCAGAGTTGTGTTAACTAACGAGGGATAAAGTTGATGAGCCATACGATGACGCTACGGGACAAAATAGTGGAAGCTAGACTAAGGGCAGAGATCAGCATTTGTGAACAACAGTTTGGTTTCATGCCAAGAAAGAGCACCAGAGATGCAGTGTTTGCCTTGAGGATGTTAATGCAGAAGTACAGAGAAGGTCAGAAGAAGCTGCATTGTGCCTTTGTGGGTCTGGAAAAAGCATATGACAGGGTGCCGAAAGAGGAACTGTGGTATTGCATAAGGAAGTCTGGAGTGGCAGAGAAGTATTTTAGAGTTGTGCAGGACATGTATTAGAGATGTAAGACAATAGTAAGGTCTGCTGTCGGTGTGACAGAAGAGTTCAAGGTGGAAGTGGGACTGCATCAAGGATCAGGTAGAGATAACGATGGTGGAGGAGATGGAAGATAATGAAGGTGTAGTATTTAGGCTCAACAATCCAGAGCAATGGAGAGTGTGGAAAAGAGGTGAAGAAGCATGTGAAGACAGATTGGAATGGTTGGAGAACCGTATCTGGTGTGATGTGCGATATGAAGGTATCGGCAAGAATGAAAGGAAAAGTGTACAAGACGATGATGAGGCCAGCGATGTTGTATGGTTTAGAAACAGTGGCCCTGGGGAAAAGACAGGAGGCAGAGCTGGAGGTAGCAGAGATGAAAATGTTGAGGTTCTCTTTGGGAGTAATGAGGATGGGTATGATCAGGAATGAGTACATTAGAGGGACAGCACATGTTAGAGATTTTGGAGACAAAGTCAGAGAGGCTAGATTGAGTTGGGTTCTACATGTACAGAAGAGGGATGGTGAGTATATTGGTAGTAAGATGCTGAGGTTGGAACTACCAGGCAGAAGGTCTAGAGGAAGACCAAAGAGAAGAATTATGGATGTGGTGAAGGAGGACATGAAGGTAGTTGGAGTAAGAGTAGAAGATGCAGAGGATCCGGTGAGATGGAGGCGGATGGTTTGCTGTGGCGACCCCTGAAGGGAAAAGCCGAAAGGAAAAGAAGAAGAAGACAACATAGCATTTATCGATACGGCACACTCATCTATATCGTAGCCCATCGCTAGTAACTCCTGAAACAGACAAACAGTGCAAAGTGATGAGGACGTCACTGTGGATTAACTTG
Source organism: Plotosus lineatus (assembly GCA_024760905.1). Classification (NCBI taxonomy): domain Eukaryota; kingdom Metazoa; phylum Chordata; class Actinopteri; order Siluriformes; family Plotosidae; genus Plotosus; species Plotosus lineatus. Next base: position 57,141,585 of record CM045734.1, read on the forward strand.
TCGACTTTTATACCACAATCCAGATTGTATCACTATAACTGACAGGTAAAGAGACCACACCTCTTTCAACTGGTTTAATAAGCAAAAATCCCCAACCTCCTTCACAGAGACTGACATACTCGTCCTTCTCAAAAAAGTTAGCATATTGTGATTAAGTTCATTATTTTCTGTAATGTACTGATAAAAAATAAACTTTCATATATTTTAGATTCATTGCACACCAACTGAAATATTTCAGGTCTTTTATTGTTTTAATACTGATGATTTTGGCATACAGCTCATGAAAACCCAAAATTCCTATCTCAAAAAATTAGCATATCATGTTCAGGTACTCTGAACGAGCTATTAACCTAATCATCTGAATCAACCAATTAACTCTAAACACCTGCAAAAGATTCCTGAGGCTGGTTCATCACTCAAAACCGCAATCATGAGTAAGACTGCCGACCTGTCTGCTGTCCAGAAGGCCAGCATTGACACTCTCAAGCAAGAGGGTAAGACAAGAAAGACAAGACAAGAATGTAAGAAAGAAATTTCTAAGTGAATAGGCTGTTCCCAGAGTGCTGTATCAAGGCACCTCAGTGGGATGTCTGTGGGAAGGAAAAAGTGTGGCAGAAAATGCTGCATAACCAGAAGAGGTGACTGGACCCTGAGGAAGATTGTGGAGAAGGGCCAATTCCAGACCCTGGGGGACCTATGGAAACAGTGGACTGAGTCTGGAGTAGAAACATCCAGAGCCACCCTGCACAGGCGTGTGCAGGAAATGGGCTACAGGTGCCGCATTCCCAAGGTCAAGCCACTTTTGAACCAGAAACAGTGGCAGAAGCATCTGACCTGGGCCACAGAGAAGCAGCACTGGACTGTTGCTCAGTGGTCCAAAGTACTTTTTTCGGATGAAAGCAAATTTTGCATGTCATTCGGAAATCAAGGTGCCAGAGTCTGGAGGAAGACTGGGGAGAAGGAAATGCCAAATACCTGAAGTCTAGTGTCAAGTACCCACAGTCAGTGATGGTCTGGGGTGCCATGTCAGCTGCTGGTGTTGGTCCACTGTGTTTTATCAAGGGCAGGGTCAATGCAGCTCGCTATCAGGAGGCTTTGGCGCACTTCATGCTTCTATCTGCTGAAAAGCTTTATGGAGATGAAGATTTCATTTTTCAGCACAACCTGGCACTTGCTCACAGTGCCAAAACCACTGGTAAATGGTTTACTGACCATGGTATTACTGTGCTCAATTGGCTTGCCAACTCTCCTGACCTGAAGCCCACAGAGAATCTGTGGGATATTGTGAAGAGAAAGTTGAGAGACACCAGACCCAACACTGTGGATGAGCTTAAGGCCACTATCGAAGCATCCTGGGCCTCCATAACACCTCAGCAGTGCCACAGGCTGATTGCCTCCATGCCACGCCGCATTGAAGCAGTCATTTCTGCAAAAGGATTCCCGAACAAGTATTGAGTGCATAATTGAACATAATTATTTGAAGGTTGACTTTTTGTATTAAAACCCCTTTTTTATTGGTGGGATGAAATATGCTAATTTTTTGAGATAGGGATTTTTGGTTTTTCTTTACTTTTTTGCCAAAATTATCAATATTAAAACAATATTGAATTACTTCAGTTGTGTGTAATGAATATAAAATATATGAAAGTCTAATGTTTATCAGTACATTACAGAAAATAATGAACTTTATCACAATATGCTAATTTTTTGAGAAGGACTAGTATGTGTGTGTGTGTGTGTGTGTGTGTGTGTGTGTGTGTGTGTGTGTGTGTGTGTGTGTAATGTGGATGAATAGATACATATAACCAGTTATAAATATGGATATTAATAAACACACACAGAAGTGGTTTTGGGTTTTCTGCTTGTTTTCTGATTAATATACTTCAGGACAACAAAATAATAACAAAAATTATAATAATTAATATTAGTAGTCATAACTGTGGTATTAATTGCAAATTTCGGTGGCACTGTGGCGTAGTGGTTAGCATGTTCGCCTCACAGCAAGAAGGCCTGGGTTTGATTTCAGGCCTGGGCGTTTCTGTGTGGAGTTTGCATGTTTTCCCCGTTCTCCTGTGGGTTTACTCTGGGTACTCCGGTTTCATCCCACAGTCCAAAAACATGCACAGTAGGTCAAGTGTTTATTTCCAATTGGCCGTAGGTGTGTGAGTCTGTATGAGGTCTGGCGAACGATACGGTGGATCACTGTTATCACAGCCATGACAATCCCTGGATGAGCATCATTCAGGCTTCAGGGATCGATTTTCATTCCTTGGAAGTAGATGTACTGTAGATAGAGCTGCAAATTTGAACCATTGTATTTGTTTACTTTTATTATTTCAGGATTCAACTATCAATGAGCTTAAGAGCAGGGTTCCCTCTCGCCGCTCATAATCATTCTCCACTCTTCTTCTTTTCCTTTCGGCTTTTCCATTCAGGGGTCGCCACAGTGAATCATCTGCCTCCATCTCACCCTATCCTTTGCATCTTCTTCTCTTACACCAACGACCTTCATGTCCTCCTTCACCACATCCGTGAATCGTCTCTTTGGTCTTCCTCTAGGCCTTTTGCCTGGTAGTTCCAGCCTCAGCATCCTATTACCAATATATTCACTATCCCTCCTCTGTACATGTCCAAACCATCTCAATCTAGCCTCTCTGACTTTGTCCAAAACGTCTTACATGTGCTGTCCCTCTGATATGCTCATTCCTGCTCCTATCCATCCTCGTTACTCCCAAAGAGAACCTCAACATTTTCATCTCTGCTACCTCCAGCTCTGCCTCCTGTCTTTTCCCCAGGGCCACTGTCTCTAAACCATACAACATCGTTGGCCTCAACACCGTCTTGTACACTTTTCCTTTCATTCTTGCCGATACCCTCCCATCACACATCACACCGGACACTTTTCTCCAACCATTCCAACCTGCCTGCACACGCTTCTTCACCTCTTTTCCACACTCTCCATTGCTCTGGATTGTTGAGCCTAAGTACTTAAAATCCTCCACCTTTCTTATCTCTCCTCCCTGTCTTACCGTTCCTCTTGGGTCCTTGTCATTCATGAACATGTATTCTGTCTTACTGAGGCTAATCTTCATTCCCCTCCTTTCCAGGGCATACCTCCACCTCTCTAGATTTTCCTGCACTTGTTCTCTGCTCTCACTACAGATCACAATGTCATCTGCAAACATCATAGTCCATGGAGATTCTTGTCTAACCTCGTCTGTCAGCCTGTCCATCACCATAGCAAACAAGAAGGGGCTGAGAGCTGACCCTTGATGCAGTCCCACCTCCACCTTGAACTCTTGTGTCACACCGACAGCACACCTCACCACTGTCTTACATCTCTCATACATGTCCTGCACCACTCTAGCATACTTCTCTGCCACTCCAGACTTCCTCATGCAATACCAGAGTTCCTCTCTCGTCACCCTGTCATATTTGTCCAGATCCACAAAGGCACAATGCAGCTCCCTCTGACGTTCTCTGTACTTCTCCATTAACATCCTCAAGGCAAACACTGCATCTGTGGTGCTCTTTCTTGGCATGAAACCAAACTGTTGTTCACAAATGCTGACCTCTGTCCTTAGTCTAGCTTCCACTATTCTTTCCCATAACTTCATCGTATGGCTCATCAACTTTATCCCTCTGTAGTTGCCACAACTCTGCACGTCTCCCTTGTTCTTAAAAATGGGCACCAGCACACTTCTCCTCCATTCCTCTGGCATCCTCTCACTCTCTAAGACCTTGTTGAATGTTCTTGTCAGAAAATCTACTGCTACCTCTCCCAGACACTTCCATACCTCCACTGGTATGTCATCAGGACCAACTGCCTTTCCATTCTTCATCCTCTTCAATGCCCTCCTCACTTCACCCTTACTAATCTTTGCTACTTCCTGGTCCTTAGCAGTCACCTCTTCTACTATTTTTTCTCTCTCATTTTCCTCATTCATCAGCTCTTCAATGTACTCTTTCCATCTTCCCAGCACACTTCTGTCATCAGTCAATACATTTCCCTCTCTGTCCTTTATCAATCTAACTTGCTGCACATCCTTCCCATCTCTATTTCTCTGCTGTGCCAACCTGTATAAATCATTTTCTCCCTCCTTACTTTCCAACCGAGCATACAAGTCATCAAACGCGCTCCGTTTGGCCTTTGACACTGCCTTACGCTGTGTCTCCCTGTACTCCTGTTTACTCTCTTCGGTTTTCTCAATGTCCCACTTCTTCTTAGCTAACTTCTTCCTTTGTACACACTCCTGCACTTCCTCATTCCACCACCAAGTGTCCTTATCTACTTTCCTTCCAGATGATACACCAAGTATTCTCCTACCGGTCTCCCTGATCACATTAGCTGTAGTTGTCCAGTCATCTGGAAGCACTTCCTGACCACCCAAAGCCTGTTTCAACTCCTCCTTGAAGACAACCCGACACTCTTCCTTTTTCAACTTCCACCACTTTGTCTTCTGCTCTGCCTTTGCCTTCTTCACCTTCCTCACCATCAGCATCATCCTGCACACCACCATCCTATGCTGTTTGGCAACACTCTCACCCGCTACTACTTTGCAGTCACTGACTTCCTTTAAATGACATCGCCTGCACAAGATGTAGTCTACCTGTGTGCTCCTACCTCCACTTTTATAGGTCACCCTATGCTCCTCTCTCTTCTGGAAGAAAGTATTCACCACAGCCATTTGCATCCTTTTTGCAAAATCTACCAACATCTGTCCTTCTGCGTTCCTGTCCTGGATACCAAACCTACCCATCACTCCCTCGTCCCCTCTGTTTCCTGCACCAACATGTCCATTGAAGTCTGCACCAATGACAACTCTTTCACCTCTGGGGGTACTCTGCATCACTTCATCTAATTCACTCCAGAATCTCTCCTTCTCTTCTCGCTCACATCCTGTCTGTGGGGCATAAGCACTAACAACATTGAACATGACACCTTCAATTTCTAACTTGAGACTCATCACTCTGTCTGACACTCTTTTCACTTCTAGAACATTCCTGACAAACTCCTCCTTCAAGATGACTCCGACTCCATTTCTCTTCCCATCCACACCATGATAAAACAGCTTAAAACCTGCTCTTATGCTTCTAGCCTTGTTACCTTTCCACCTGGTCTCCTGAACACACAGTATGTCCACCTTCCTCCTCTGCATCATGTCAGCCAGCTCTCTACCTTTTCCTGCCATAGTTCCAACATTCAAAGTCCCTGCTTTCAGTCCTAGACTCATGCCTTTCCTCTTCTCTCTCTGGCAACAGACACACCTCCCGCCTTTCCTTCTTCGACATCTTCGACCAACAGTAGCCCAATTTCCATCAGCACCCTGTTGGTTGATGGCACTGATGGCGGTCGTTGTTAACCTGGGCCTCGACCGATCCGGTATGTCATTCTTTCTTGTGATTCGCATAGTTTATTTGGCATTTGTTTTATGCCGGATGCCCTTCCTGACGCAACCCTCTGCATTTATCCGGGCTTGGGACCGGCGTGAGGGAGAGACACTGGTTTGTGCCCCCCCCCTCACGGCTGCATTATAATCATTCTCCACTGGGGCTAAGAATTATGCAGGCTGATTATCCACAGACAAAATATATTTGCCACATATTCTTTTGAAAATTTTTAAAAAATCTTTGGCTGAATGTGAGGTTGTTCTTGCAGATGTTGACCGTTTCAAGGTAATAGGTAAAGTCCTTCAGTGCTGGGGATCCTGGAAATTGCATCATCCAGAGCCTCGTAAAACTGATTCTTGGCCTCTGGGGTGGAACTGAGTGTTGGTGCATAGATGCTGAGGAGATTTACAAAGCCTGCAGTTGTAGAGAGGCGTAAAGCGAGGATTCTCTCTGATCCACTGGTCGGAGGTTCAATCACCGTAGTCAGCCAGTTCTTCACAGCGAAACCTACACCATGCAGTCTCGGGTCGTCTTGTGGCAGGCCCTGCCAGTAGAAGGTGTAGTTGGCCTCTTTGATAGTACCACTGTCAGCCAGGCGTGTTTCCCGTAGACAAGCAATGTTGATATTCAGACGTGTCAGTTCATGGTCGATGACTGCAGTCTTGCGGGCATCGTCAATTTGCTGAAGATCACTTGTCAGTCCAGGACACATAGTCCGTACGTTCCAGCTTGCTATTCTAAGAGCTGGAGTCTTCGTATTTATCCGTTTTTGTCAGCCTGGTGCAGAATTTACAGCTTGCTTGTCGGGATGGTCAGTCCCTAAGCCCTATGCACCCAGCAAGGCAGGCGAGCTGTGGCGGGACAGCACCTTACTGGCTGGGGGCTGCCCAGCTTGGAGCGGGCGGTAGCTGTCCAGTGAGACACAATGGTCTCTCCCACTGTCGGAAGTAGCCCCAGGCGCCTGTATCCTACTCCAATCGGAATGAGCTTTTAACCGGTAACTGCTACTTCCCGTGTTGAGCCGAAGTCTTGCATCAATGCTGGAGTGTCCTCTCCAGTGCGCTACAAGACTGGGCGGGAACTATGGAGAACTTGTGCTGCCCAGACGTCAGGTCCCCCCTCTCGGTCTTGCTGATAGCATCCAAAGGAAAGGAAGATCCAGTACAATTTGGTACCAGCGCAGCTGCAGGAGTTGCCAGAAGGTAGGGGAATCCTCAGACCAACTGCCTTAGGGGCTCCACTCCGGATTTCTGTAGGGTTTACTCCTTAGCCTTCTCCCAACCAAGGGAATCCACAAGGCAGTGGGACTATTTAACCCATAGTTGGGGGTTTGGGTCATGGGCATCAGGGCGTGTCCACACACCGGTGGGCCTGCATGCCGCATGTCTGGGGGCCAAGCCTCCTCTGAGTCCCCTGTAGTTCAGCCTGAGTCCGCAAGGTACTCAGTTACCATGTGGCACTACATGGGGCTTGATGGTGGAGAGGCTATGTACTGACAGGGAGAGACTTACTCACTCGGCTCCCGTTATTACAGGCAAGCTGCTAGCCAGCGGTGTTAGTTGAAGCGAGAGGTGACAAGCACTACTACTACGACCACAAATACCACACTTTGCGCATCACAACACCCATTTGACACATATTTGATGTATAATGGCTATAATAATTATGAAAAATTACACTCGTACCAATGCAAGTGTCGTGTCAGCATGAGGCTGAAGCAATTTTATATGAACGTGAGTGCGATATTAATTTTGTACAATAGTTCTAGAAATAAATGCATAAAACATATTCAAATATTCTGTTTATTCTTGTTTATTTACTCTTGGAAACACAGACATGTAGTGTGTTACACACTGTGATATTATCTTAATGTCAGCACTCTTGAAACCCTGCTCAACAAATCAAATTATTGGACTGGAACTAACTGTTGAATAAAACATCCAAAATAATACAGCACTAAAAGACTGAAATATTCTGGTGTCTGATTTCAAACTCTGATCAGTAGGTGGTGTTCTTGATGGTGATCTTCTGAGGTGCTTTGATTTTATAGTCCCTTATACCTGGAAACAAACAAGCAAAAAAAGTTTTTAAAAAAATTAAAGATTAAAAAAGTGGTAAAAGATATTCAACTGTCTGCAAATGTGAAGTTTACAGGGTTGGCACATCACAAACTTTTTAGACAATCAAGGGCCAAATAATCCTGCAAGATCTATTTAAAAAGAACAACCCTGAAATACACCTGGCAAAGTAAACTCATTTATTAATTTTCGAAGCAGTTCAATCCTGAATAGGGTCGCAGGAAGGTTGGTGCACAGCTCAGTAAACTCTGGGCGAGAGCGGCATGAACCCTGTACAGCTCGCCAGGCCATTGCAGGGCCAACACACAGACATGCATTGATACTCACATTCACACCTCGGGGCGATTTTGAACAAACAATTGGCCTCCTGTGTATGTTTTTGAACTGTGGGAGGACACTGGAATACCCCAGGTAAGAATGCATAGCTCAAAGGTAATAACTTAATAGGACCAGGCACACAACCGTGACAAACTCAGACACACACACACACACACACACACACACACACACACACACACACACACACACACACACACACACACACACACACCTTATTTCCCCCCCGAATGAAGATTGCCTCCTCACAGTAACTTCCACATTGGCCACACAAAAGGTAAAAAAGGAATGGTGTTTGTGTGTGTGTGTGTGTGTGTGTGTGTGTGTGTAGGTGTGTGTGTGTGTGTGTGTGTGTGTGTGTGTCTGTGTGTGTGAAGGGCGTGTGGGTCAGGGTGTTGTCTTACCCTCACCCAGTCCTTCTCCATTTGAAGCAGTATGCCAGTATCTCCGGTCACTCTGTCGTGCCTTTTCTCCATTCACTACACTAAGGAACGGTCCCCACAGACTGTGTTCTGTCTCAAAACTGCATCACAAACAACACAGACAGCTAATCAATTTTTGTTCCACTTACATAACATAATAAACAATGTTGTCCAGGCTCCCACACCAATGAGCAAATAAACACACTGTTCGCTTTGGTGGTAACAGAGAAAAAAGCGAGATTTAAAGTCCGTGTTTATTTCTGTAAGTTGATAATTTCATCATCAACGAGTGAATTCTTCATTCAACAAGTGTCTACGTTAGAAACCTGATAGTGTGAGAGTCGCTCAGCATCATCCTCGTTTTAACAAATGAAAACTTTGATTTTTCATTTGTTGGGTCTTTCGTAAGGTGAGATACCACTGCAGTTCATACTGGACTAGAAGGGTGGGATCTGATTGGCTCACTGTCCCAGGATAATAAACATTATCCACCTTGAAAACTCAGGATAATGCTTGAAACGCAGTGGCTGACAAAACTCAAGGAGCACCATGGTCACTGATTCAGAGATCCGAGAAAATGAACCGAATACTGTCCCAAAATAAATGAGAAAGGCTATGCTATATGGCCTTCATGTCTTTTTTCAAACTGCGGATATGTCATAAATGGAGCTGCTTATGTCCCCATATAGTATATACAAAACCAATTATTCAGCTCAGACTCATTGAATATTGCTGAATATTCCCAGAGACGGAATGTTGAGTCTCAGAATTGTTTTATTATATACTATACTGAAATATATACATCACTCTCATTCACTGGCTCATTCACCAAACTGCGTAATCATACTTAGGTATCAGGAAGGCCGGAATATATCGTAAGACAACACTGGATGAAGGAGGGGGACACCCTGAACAGCTTTCAAGGGAACCACAGGACCAACACAAACATAGCCATTCACATTCATTGCTAGGGTCAATTTGAAACAGCCAATTACCCTCAAATGTGTAACCTGCGTACTCGGAGGAAATGAGCGCAAGCACAAAGACTGCAAATAGAACCTGGTATATATTAATTAGCAGATAATTGGAAGGTCCATCCATCCATTTTCTAACCTGCTTAATCCTAATTAGTCATGAGGAGACTGGTGACCATCTTAGCTGACTCTGGCGAGGGCAGGGTACACCCTGGACTGCTCGCCAGTTCATTGCAGGGCCAACACTTCACACAAACATTCACAGCTAAGGTAGGTTTGGAACAGCCAATCAGCTGACTGTGCATGTTTTTGGACTGTGGGAGGAAACCTGAGTACCTGAAGGAAACCCACACGAGACTAGGCCTTCTTGTTCTGAAGCGGACATGCTAACCACTTCGCCACCGTGCCACCTTAATAGTTATGTATCGCCTGTTAAGTTATTTCTATCGTGATCTATTTATATTTTAACATTTGAGTATTTTTTCTTAAACACTGAACAAAATGAGACTAACTTGAAATCTGTCCTCTGCTGAAGCAGTGTGAGAGTCTGGAGTAACGAAACACCGCTGAGAACGTTAATCCGATAATTGAAGGACGAGCCGTCTGCCTTCACCACCTCCACCTTCACCTCCACTGGCACACCGACACTCAAGGTTGGCAGGACAGTGGGAGCCAGAGTGAGAGTGTCTTTAGGAAAACAGATAACAAGAGCAGCACAAAGTTACACGTAAAAATAATACATCATATTGTAGACACTTCAGAATATCGGCACTGGCCCTGTGTTGTTTTTTTCAACAGTGCTTCCGCTTGATCATGATCATGTGATATGCCAGGATCTAGTGAGTGTAATGGCTGTACAAACCATCCTCGTCAACACATTCCTTGTTCTTCAGGTGGACATATGAGCGCCACTGGAGAGCCGGCAGGATTTGAGAGATCCCCATAGGGTTGTGGTAGGTACCTTTTTTGGCATCAGTCAACATAGCATTTATCGATGCGGCAGACTTATCTACATCGCAGCCCATTGCTAGTAACGCCTGAAACAGACAAACAGTGCAAAGTGATGAGGACATCACTGTGGATTAACTTTTTGATCTTTATACCACAATCCGGATTGTATCACTATGACTGACAGGTAAAGAGGCTATGCCTCTTTCAACTGGTCTAATACAGGCATGAGTACCGGTGGAAGAATAAAAGAGGGTGCTCCGAAGCTTTGCCCTCTAGAAGCTAGAGAATTTGCAGCATTTAAGAAGTCATTCTGAAAGGTAGGAGCTATAGAATTTGTGGCATTTACAAGTTTATTCTCAACAATTTGTTCAAGGAAGATGAACAAAGTAATCTTATTTTAATTTATTAAAAACAATTTAAAAGTAACGTAACATAAGATTCGTTATTAAGAGCTAATAGTAGCTTGTCTGCAATGTGTTCGCTGGCTATGTACCTGCATCACAGACTTACCACAGTTTTACCAGTAACACCACTATTATACACAATAACACACACACACACACACACACACATATATATATATATATACATATATATGTATATGTATATATATATATATATATATATATATATATATATATATATATATATATATATATATATATATACACACACACACACACACACACATACATATATATATATATATATACACACACACATATACAGTCGGCCCCCTACTTACGAAATCCTCTGGGTGCAAAAACTTTGGGTTATGAAAAACATTTTCCTAAGTTTTCATCCTCTGTATACGAAAACAACCCCCTCTTACAGAAAGCGCCAAACGCACCATTCAAATTCAAACGCGCCAATCAAAATTTCACATGATGTGCGAGTTGCTCTCTAATTGGCTGTCTCCCAACATACCGCCCCGCTGGGCTCCCATTGGCTGACCTCTACCAAATTACTGTACCCATACCTTTTGCCCGCCACACACATGAGGAGAGTTGAAAAGGACTCTTGGTTTGTTTTGAGATCATTGCAGCATTATATTTCATTATCGCAGAAACCCCTCTATAATCGGGATGATATTGAAGCAGAAGGAGACATTAAAGCGGAAATAACAGTGATGGAGCATTCCCAGCACACTTCTGTCATCAGTCAATACATTTCCCTCTCTGTCCTTTATCACTCTAACTTGCTGCACGTCTTTCCCATCTCTATTTCTCTGCTGTGCTAACCTGTATAGATCATTTTTTCCCTCCTTACTGTTCAACCTATCATACAAGTCATCATACGCCCTCTGTTTGGCCTTTGACACTGCTACCTTCGCCTTACGCTGTGTCTCCCTGTACTCCTGTTTACTCTCTTCGGTCCTCTCAATGTCCCACTTCTTCTTGGCTAACCTCTTCTTTTGTACACACTCCTACACTTCCTCACTCCACCACCAAGTTTCCTTATCTACTTTCCTTCCAGAGGACACACCAAGTACTCTCCTACCGGTCTCCCTGATCACATTGGCTGTGGTTGTCCAGTCCTCTGGAAGCACTTCCTGACTACCCAAAGCCTGTTTCAACTCCTCCTTGAAGACAACACGACACTCTTCCTTTTTCAGCTTCCACCACTTTGTCTTCTGCTCTGCCTTTGCCTTTTTCACCTTTCTCATCATCAGTGTCATCCTGCACACCACCATCCTATGCTGTTTGGAAACACTCTCACCCACTACTACTTTGCAGTCACTGACTTCCTTCAAATTACATCGCCAACACAAGATGTAGTCTACCTGTGTGCTCTTACCTCCGCTTTCATAAGTCACCCTATGCTTCTGTTTCTTCTTGAAGAAAGTATTCACCACAGCCATTTCCATCCTTTTTGCAAAATCGATCAACATCTGTCCTTCTGTGTTCCTGTCCTGGATACCAAACCTGCCCATCACTTCCTCGTCCCCTCTGTTGCCTGCACCAACATGTCCATTGAAGTCTGCTCCAATGACCACTCTTTCACCTCTGGGGGTACTCTGCATCACTTCATCTAAGTCACTCCAGTATCTCTCCTTCTCTTCTAACTTACATCCTGCCTGTGGGGCATAAGCATTAACAACATTGACCATCACGCCTTCAATTTCTAACTTGAGGCTCATCACTCTGTCTGACACTCTTTTCACTTCTAGAACATTCCTGACAAACCCCTCCTTCAAGATGACTCCTACTCCATTTCTCTTCCCATCCACACCATGAAAAGCAGTTTCAACCCTGCTCCTAAGCTTCTAGCCTTGTATGTCCACGTTCCTCCTCTGCATCATGTCAGCCAGATCTCTACCTTTTCCTGCCATAGTTCCAACATTTAAAGTCCCTACTTTCAGTCCTAGACTCATGCCTTTCCTCTTCTCTCTCTGCCTACGGACACGCCTCCCGCCTCTCCGAAGGTAGCAGTGTCAAAGGCCAAACATGATGACTTGTATGCTCGGTTGGAAAGTAAAGAGGGAGAAAATGATTTATACAGGTTGGCACAGCAGAGAAATAGAGATGGGAAGGACGTGCAGCAAGTTAGAGTGATTAAGGACAGAGAGGGAAATGTATTGACTGATGACAGAAGTGTGCTGGGAAGATGGAAAGAGTACTTTGAAGAGCTGATGAATAAGGAAAATGAGAGAGAAAAAAAGGACCAGGAAGTAGCAAAGATTAGTAAGGGTGAAGTGAGGAGGGCATTGAAGAGGATGAAGAATGGAATGGCAGTTGGCCCTGATGACATACCGGTGGAGGTATGGAAGTGTCAAGGAGAGATAGCAGTAGATTTCCTGACAAGAACATTCAACAAGGATTTAGAGAGTGAGAGGATGCCAGAGGAATGAAGAAGAAATGTGATGGTGCCCATTTTTAAGAACAAGGGAGACGTGCAGAGTTGTGGCATTTACAGAGGGATAAAATTGATGAGCCGATACGATGATACGATGATACGATGAAGTTGTGGGAAAGAATAGTGGAAGCTAGACTGAGGGCAGAGGTCAGCATTTGTGAACAACAGTTTGGTTTCATGCCAAGAAAGAGTACCACAAGTTCTGTGTTTGCTTTGAGGATGTTAATACAGAAGTACAGAGAAGGTCAGACGGAGCTTCATTGTGCATTTGTGGATCTGGAGAAATCATATGACAGGGTGCCAAGAGAAGAACTGTGGTATTGCATGAGGAAGTCTGGAGTGGCAGAGAAGTATGTTAGAGTCGTGCAGGACATGTGTAAGAGATGTAAGACAGTGGTGAGGTGTGCTGTCGGTGTGACAGAAGAGTTCAAGGTAGAGGTGGGACTGCATCAAGGGTCAGCTCTGAGCCCCTTCTTGTTTGCTATGGTGATGGACAGGCTGACCGATGAGGTTAGACAAGAATCTCCATGGACTATGATGTTTGCAGATGACATTGTGATCTGTAGTGAGAGCAGAGAACAAGTGCAGGAAAATCTAGAGAGGTGGAGGTATGCCCTGGAAAGGAGGGGAATGAAGGTTAGCCTCAGTAAGACAGAATACATGTATGTAAACAACAAGGACCCAAGATGAATGGTGAGGTTACAGGGAGCAGAGAGAAGGAAGGTGGAGGATTTTAAATACTTAGTGTCAACAATCCAGAGAAGTGGAGAGTGTGGTAAAGAGGTCAAGAAGCGTGTGCAGGCAGGTTGGAATGGATGGAGAAAAGTGTCCGGAGTGATGTGTGATAGGAGGGTATCGGCAAGAATGAAAGGAAAAGTGTACAAGACAGTGGTAAGGCCAGTGATGTTGTATGGTTTAGAAACAGTGGCCCTAGGGAAAAGTCAGGAGGCAGAGTTGGAGGTAACAGAGATGAAAATGTTGAGGTTCTCTTTGGGAGTAACGAGGATGGATAGGAGCAGGAATGAGTACATCAGAGGGACAGCACATGTAAGACGCTTTGGAGACAAAGTCAGAGAGGCTAGATTGAGATGGTTTGGACATGTACAGAGGAGGGATAGTGAGTATATTGGTCGTAGTATGCTGAGGTTGGAACTACCAGGCAGAAGGCCTAGAGGAAGACCGAAGAGACGATTCATGGATGTAGTGAAGCAGGACATGAAGGTAGCTGGTGTAAGATGCAAAGTATAGGGTGAGATGGAGGCAGATGATTCGCTGTGGCGACCTTTGAAGGGAAAATCCGAAAGAAAAAGAAGAACGAAGAAGACCTTTAACACATATTTCATGCATATTTCATACAAAATTGGTGTACTTTTATCATTTTTAAAAGGTTTATGAGGTAGTCTTGGGAGCCTTGGAACGAATCAGGTGTTTTACATGTAAAATGCGCCTCTACTTACGAAACTGCCGCGTCATGAAAAAGGTGTTGGAACGGATTAATTTCGTAAGTAGGGGCAGACTGTATATATATATATATATATATATATATATATATATATATAAAGATTATATATATAGATTCTTCTATAATCACCTGAAGAGAGAGGATAGTTTCACCACCCCTCGAAACAGATCTGTAGTGATAAATGGAGTTTCAATAGAAAATCTTTGTCCTGTCCTTTTATTTTTATTGTTATTTGCTCTACCAAAAAGTATTGAGCACTGTGTGGTGTTAAAGCACTGGGCCCTTGAGGGTGAGTGGTGTAGCTAGTGTCGTGTAGTTGCTTAGCCATTCTCGCTTCCAGCTGCAGCTGCCACCTAACTTGTTGAGTGAGAAGGGAGGAAATGTGTAAGCCCTCCCCTGGTGGATTGAGCGCTTCATCAGTCAAGACTCTCACAGCACCTCCACGAGGCACACCATGGGCAAGAAAAAGGAGAGGCGGGAGGCGTGTCCATTGGCGGAGAGCGAAAGGTGAACCTACTCTGTGTTCGGGAGACAAGGTGGAAAGGTAGCAAAGCGAGAAGCTTAGCAGCAGAGTTTAAGCTGTTTTTTCATGGTGTGGATGGGAAGAGAAATGGAGCAGGAGTAATCTTGAAGGAGGGGTTTGTCAGGAATGTTCTAGAAGTGAAAGAGTGTCAGACAGAGTGATGAGTCTCAAGTCAGAATTAAAGGTGTGATGTTCGATGTTGTTAGTGTTTATGCCCCACAGGCAGTTGGTGAGATATTCTGGAGTGACTTAGATGAAGTGATGCAGAGTACCCCCAGAGGTGAAAGAGTGGTCATAGGTGCAGACTTCATGGACATGTTGGTACAGGCAACAGAGGGGATTAGGAAGTGATGGGCAGGTTTGGTATCCAGGACAGGAACACAGAAGGACAGATGTTGATAGATTTTGCAAAAGGGATCAAAATGGCTGTGGTGAATACTTTCTTCCAGAAGAGACATGCGCATATATATATATATATATATATATTTCGTCTTCTTTTTTTTTTTTTTTTTTTTTACACAACCCACACGAACACTTTGTATTCAGAGGTTTGATCTACTGAACTTGAGTCTCACCTGCACAGCCAGCCCAGTGCTAAACTCATTCCCCAAGTGGCCATCAGCTCGCTCTGATTTCAGAAGATCCTGTTTGATGGTGATCAAAGCCTGAACCAACTCCTGCTGATTTCCAACAGGGATTTTGGAATCTGTCAGGCACTGTAAGGCCATGCCCGCCATTGCAACCGTGTCTGCCAAGAGCCAAAGAGTGGGAGACATTTATGTCGAGAACACTGAGACATCGTTCTTCTGAGGGGAATGTTGGATGTAATTGGTAAAGAGGTGAACTCACCCACATCTACGGAGTTGGTATGCACAAAGCCATTGTGCAGGGTGGCATTGGTGAGCTGGTGACTGACTTGAGGGCTCACCCTCACTCCACTCACACACAGAGCCAGAATTCCCAGAGAGTACTGGTAGAAGTTGGTCAGGGGGCGACCTTTGACTGAAAGGGAAAACAATTGGGACCATAAAATTACAAATAAGACTTTATTTACTCACAGGCTGGTTTATTTACCAGGTCTGATTGGAGTCTGATTTTTTTTTAAGGTTCAGCCTCGGCAACACGGTGGCGTAGTGGTTAGCACGTCCACCTCACAGCAAGAAGGTCCTGGGTTCAGCAAAATAGCCAAGCGTCTCTGTGTGCACTTTGCATGTTCGCCCCGTTATTGCGTGGTTTCTCTGGGTACTCCGGTTTCCTTCCACAGTCCAAAAACATGGACAGTAGGCTAATTGGCTGTTCCAAATCACCTATGGGTGTGAATGGTAGTATGTGTTTTGGCCATGCGATGGTCTGGCAAGCTCTCCAGGGTATACTTTTCCCTCTTCCAGTGTTGGCTGAGATGGGCATCAGCCTCCCCGTGAGCCTGATTAGGTTTAATTAGTTTAGAAAATTAATGAATAAATGAATTGAGGTTTGTATTACCTGAAACAAACCCAGTAAAAGTTTCCCAGTGAAAGTTTTCCAGTCAAGGTGAAAACAAACCCAGGATGAAAAGAGCATTGGAGAGAGAGAGAGAGAGAGAGAGAGAGAGAGAGAGAGGGAAAGAGAGAGAGAGAGAGAGAGAGAGAACGAGAGAGAGAGAGAGGGCGAGAGAGAGAGAGAGAGAGAGAGAGACTTAACAAGAGAGAGCGAGAGAGAGAGAGACACAGACAGACAGGGAGAGAGAAAAAGACAGAGAGAGAGAGAGAGAGAGAGAGAGAGAGAGAGAGAGAGAGAGAGAGAGTGCGAGAGAGAGTACTCACTTGCAAAGTTGTCCTTCTCTAACTCCATTTGTCTCTTCAGGTGTGTGAGAAGACGTTCACTCTTCTGTCCCGTGGTTAATGACATAATGCTCAGGTCATTGCAAGAAGATTTTAACGCCATCACGTAGAGAGCGAGGCGGCCCGTCACAGGCTTTCCCTCATTTAGATCTCTGATTGGCAGACACACAAAATACACAAGAATACAAAAAGCTACACTCATCGCCAAGGCTGATTGCCGAAGGTAGCCACGCCTTCTTACAGTGGATTAGTGTTTAAAAACTAATTTCTCGAGGAAAATACAAAAAAAGCTGTCTGATCCCTACCTTTTGATTTAGATGCTATGGATAGAAAGATGGTTCAGATGAACTTGAAAATTACGCAGTTTTATCCGTAAACCATTGTGCAGCAGTGACCAAATGGTTAGAGAAACTGGTTTGGCACTGAAAGGTCGCTAGTTCAAGTCCCAAATCCGCTAGAAAAATGTAGTGAGCTATACCTTCCCTTCCTCCACCTTCATGGCTGAAGTGACCTTGAGCAGGACATCTAACTCCAAACTACGCTTACATTTGCACACAATGTGTGTGTGTGTGTGTGTGTGTGTGTGTGTGTGTGTGTGTGTGTGTGTATGTGTGTGTGTGTGTGTGTGTGCACGCTCTGGATGGGTTAAATGCAGAAGCAATAATTTTCCTTGCATCGTTAATACAGTATATAGCAAAATGAATCATATGGAAGTGGGCGGGGCTTTACAATTTCCCTATAGCCAGAGAACAGGGGTGCTCAACATATCACTTTTAGCGCTTTTAGCTTCACTTTTTAGAGATATTATGCTGTTTGTCTGGAATAAAAAGCTCCAGCTACACCAATCCTTTGCATCCTGAACAACTTCAGAGCTCCAGACTTTCCATTCAAGAAGATCTGAGTATTTACATAATCCACCAGTCAGCAGGCATTTTATCTGGTCGATACGGATCCTGGGCTATGGGCATGAGTCAGAAATCAATTAATAAACCATGTGCACACTGTCCTGGAAAGATTTGGCTTTTATTTACATAAGTTCATGGATAAGCAAAGGACACAATAATATTTAATCATCATCAATAAACTTTATTACACAGAGCCCATGACCCCTGCACTCTACTAGTGTAATATCAAATTACCTAATGTACTATAACCCTGCTTACTATCAGTAGATATACTCATTAATTTTTATTATAATTCATAAATTTTCCACTCAATTTTTTTTTAAATTTCCCCCTTACATTAAATGACTCCAGGTCAAGCCAGTGTTGATATCCAGTGTACATGTCGTCCTGATTTTGATGAGGGTTTGAAATTCCTATTCACGTATGAATCCCCAATTCATTCTAATATATACTGGAGGGTAACCGTTCCAAGAACCAGGCTCTCTGTTGATCATCAACTTGGTTATGTCTGCTCTCTGCACTGAGGCCAAAGTCAGCGTTTCACCTTCAGACAAACCAACCCAATAATAACATCTATCAGGAAAGAGTAAACAATAGACTACACACACACACACACACACACACACACACACACACACACACACACACGTGCACCTATGGGAAATATAGAGAACCGAATCCAGTTACACGGATACCTCTGAATGTCATTGTGGTACTTGGTCTTGAGCTGTTTGAGGTACTCGCCCTCTTTGAGCAGGTTGTGCCGATTGGAAAGACGCAAGGCGATGTGTATGCTCGGGTTTGGAGGAATTTCAGGATTTTCAGTGGCACGCAGCAGATCCTGATTCAGCTTGAGTATGACTTCCGTTGAGTCTGTGATAAAAAAAGTGAATGAAAAAAGTAAGCTGGGAAGTGATAAAATTATCATTATTGTTATCATACAATCATTTTCTGAACCACTTAATGCTATTTAGGGTCATGGGGAGGCTGGCTCCTCTTGATAAAAATCATGAATGGTTCTATTATATGAACCTCTCACCACAGACGCGAAAGACATGGCTGGCCTTTGATAAATAACCCTGTTAGCTGCGCTGGGGGGACAGCAGTGACAACATAGTGATGGTGGGACTTGAACCCCCAACCTTATGATCCAGCACCCGACCACTGAGCTACCTCTGCCCTTTTATATTATCATTCATTCTATAAACTGTTAATATGGCACCCATCTCAGCATTATTATTATTATTATTATTATTATGATTATTAATATTATTATTATTAGTAGTAGTAGTAGTACAGTATGTCTGGTCGTGTCTTATCTTGGTAGATAAGCAGGCCCAGACATGATTAGTACAGTACTTGGATTGGCGACAGCCTGGGAATATCTGGTGCTGTGGAGGGTAAGGAAAAAGACCATGTACCAGCCTATTCCATTCAACTGAAGGCAATAACATTTATTATAAACTAATAGTTATAAAATAATAATAATAATAATAATAATAATAATAATAATAATAATAATAATAATAATAATAATAATGTCTTTCCTCTGATTATTCCTCTCACTTCACTTTTTTTGTTTTTTCCCTTTCAAGACATTATTTCATGAATAGAATTTTGGTTTTGTATATTTGTTCACAACAATGAACCCACAATGATGATTAATGTTTAGACAGATATGCAGAACCGAACAAACTGAGCTGATAAACAGATACCCTGGTGCTTACATTTCACAACACTGAAAGTGGTTTTACCTGGAGTGCACTAATCACAACTCTCTAAACACTGCAGAATAACCATAGAGGGTAGAGTACACAATAAAATCTACATGCTGATGAAATACTGAACCTTTCCAGAATTACTCAGTGAAAATATAAAAAAAAGACTTCATCATAAACTTTATCATAAAAACCTTCCCCAAAACACCCCCATCAAAGCCCAACACACTCATAAAAAAATGAATATAATAACATAAATCAGCTCAGGAAGATTTTTTTCACGTCATATTTTAACAGGCTTCCTTTGTCCTTAATGTTCCTTTTTGCAGACCACAACCTGAAGCTGATTCGCAGCAAAATCTTCACATCAATAAATTTATAGACAGATACATATAACCAGTTATAAATATGGATATTAATAAACACACAGAGAAGTGGGTTTTTTTGCATGTTTGCTGATTAATATTCAATACCACAACAAAATTATAATAAAAGTAATAATAATTAATATTAGTCATAGTAATAGTAGTGGTATTGTTATAGACATTAAATGAAAGCTTTTAAACATCTTCAGTAGATTTACATACAGGTTGATTATCATTATGCTGATTATTAATAAGTGTAAAAAATACAGTTATTACATGGCCAGAACAACATCAGTATACCTTGGTGAATTATATAACTTATTATTTTAATTAATTCTGATTGTTATAATTACCCTGTGGCTCTGTAGCAGCCAGAGCAAGCACAGCAGCTATAATGCAGAAAATCATTTTCATCTGAGCTGATTCCTGAAAAATAAACCCACAACAGTGAGACCGGAGTCAGGACTTTACTAATACTGAAACTCACATAGTAAAACCAATGCATCTCAAAACTGACCTTGCTTGAAGAGACAACGTTGTCAAAGTGGGCGTCGCAGATACGTCCCATCTATTTATAGAGGTTTTGCAGTCACGTGACACACCGAGTAGCAACTCTGTTTATGCCGCCATATTGGAGTGAAAATAAACGTATACTTTGCAATTGAGGTGCCTGTTTTTAGCGTGGTAGATTATATGAATGTTGACAGTCGTAATACAATCCCAGTGCTTTCCGAGCTCCCTGGTAATTGTGATAACGATCATAAACAACAGTATATTCTGTTAGGATCCGTTGAATGTGGAAGAAGACGACTGGAGACTGGTTTTGAGTTGAATATGAGAAGCTTTATTGCGTCGTTTGCAAAGGACGGAGACCCAACCAACATGCCTAAAAGACACACTAATTAAGGTCTGAGGTCTCCCTCGCGGGGGGTTGCTTTTAAGGGCTGCAGACCAGGTTCCTCCTTCTGGAATTTATGATTGGGTCTTTGATGCGTTATTATCTCAACAAGATGCAATAAATCTGGGGTGACCCCAGGCCCCTCCCTACCCCCATAAACCTCCACCTCCTGACCTCAGAGTTATTTACAACTCGAAACTATTTGGTCTGTTGAAGATTACCCTGACAGTGAAGGTCTCGGTGTGGCACAGGTACCCATCATGCACTTTTACAACAGACATACAGAATGGCCCCCCTTTAAGCATTCCATTTGATTATTCTCCACAAGCCTTTAAGTATAGCAAAACACAAAGAAATAAAGCACCATTATACAGTTATATAAAACAGTGTGCTCCAGAGAACATGATTTTGTGATACACTTTTACAATTCCCCCTTTTGATCTCCTTTAGGAGATCAACCAAAAGACCATTCATAACAAAAATAGAACAGTGGAGTAAACGTACACAAACAAATAGAAAGGCTATATAAAAGACAATTATGAAGTCCGTAAAGATCTAAGCAAATATGATGTCTATAAAAACTCTAACTGCATGCAAAATTACCCATAGTAAAATCTAATCAGAACTGGGGTCTAAGTGCGACCTCATCTACCAGAGACCCCGCGAAAGGAGAGCTTCCGACTCGGCTAACAACTGAGGAAATTGATATGGAGGGAGGAAAAGAGCCCCTTTTTCCAGAGTGGAAGAGATGCACCTAATACATAGGAACGAATGCAGGGGATGCAGCAGCACCCACACAGGGCGAGGAGTCCGGCCACTGAGATGATGGATATCACAACTGAAACGATCAAACCTTTCCACTTACCAAAGTGTCTGTCCAGCCAATCAAGTATTACATTATCAACACCTGAGTGTTCCTTCAGTTCGGTGGCCAGAGTCCGCAGCCCGTCCAAGGCCTTCGTGACAGACCCGTCTGGCGCGGTGTTATTGGGTATAAAGGTGCAGCACTCTTCCCCAAACATGGAGCAAACGCCCCCATGGGCACTAAGTAAGAAATCTATAGCCATGCGGTTTTGATATGTCATAAGTGAATTGGCCCTGAGCTCGGCTGCCAGTCCTTCTACGGCATCCCTGGTAAGATTGGTCAATCGTTGAACATTATAATGAATATAATTGATCCTATCGACATTCTTGTTGATAGTGCACCACCAGCAAATGAAAGATTCAAACCCACCCGCAATCTGGTCTACTAATTTGTATTCGTCTGGTACACCGCGAGGGACCCCTATTGCATCGATATAAGTGGGAGACCCTTGAAAGCCTTGCTTCCCGAGCGCGGGAATCGACCGGCGCGTGCGCTTAATGTCGAACGAGGAGATAGACTTTATATGAGTGCGTGAGAGGACACCTAATAGATCGGATGCTGAGGCTGGTACAATGGAGATAGGCATGAGTAAGGTGATCAGGGTGCAGGTACCTGACCAGTTGGGAGGGAGCGTGGGATGTAGAACCGCCCCTCCGCAGTACCACCAAATATCCGCTCGGGCTTTGGTGAGGGTGGTGGAATTGGACCAATCTGACACGTTCGTGGTGGAATTACACCAGCCTGGGGAAATGGTTCCTACCCTAGAGGACGAAGAATTGCCTTGCCTAGTGATACAGGAGTGACCGTAGCGCACTGGTTGAAACATTGGGGGATCGGGTGAACTCGGGGTCAGAGGAAAGACTGTCTCCCATCCCTGACAAGGTGGTGAGGGGTTGTCAAGCATGTGTAATTCTAATATACAGTGAAAGGAGTCGGGATTAGTGGTCAATGGAGAGGGCGAGGTAATCAGCACAGGTCGGGCCGTGGAACATATCACACAGCTGTTATTAGAGTATGACCGAACCAGGCCCTGCATCATAACCAGCCATAAGTTTTTGTCCGTAAACCCAGTAGCCTTGCGAATAATCTGAATCGGGGAATCTTTTGAAAAATCATGAACCTTTACGCCATCCATTTGAGGGGCAAGGGTCGCATTAATCGCTGGGTATTTGGGTGAATGTGATTTCAAAGTTGTGACTTTGGGAGGGTCCACCAGAGTAATTTTGATAAGGCCCAGAGGGTCGGATCCAGATATCGATACTCCTAGAGTGATGATGCATTCGCCCCCAATACAACCCCGGAGACCCCACTTATCCGCTCGTTCCCCGAGACAAGTATACATGTTATTAATGGACAGGGAGATAGGATTCTGGCTTATGTGAAAGTCGCGCTGTATTGTAACTCGTCCGCGTAATCTCCCGGCGGTATGGCCGTCCGGTGTCCATGCCCCGGTGTATGCTATTACGTTCCCCCAGAAAGGGCACCATCGGTCATACGGCGTATACCTCAAGACTGCACAGAGATAGAGGTCGTATCCCTGCCACGTAGTGTTCTTACCTGCGCAGTTTATAACGACACAAAGGTCAAAAGTAAATGTGGCCTTGGTGCCTTTGACGTACTTAATTTCTATACCCCCATATCTGGCCAGGCACTTGTCCAGGCTGCGCGGAGTGAATCTAGTTTGTGTGACTAATCGTCGGCGTCTGCTGTGTGCTGTGGTGGTTATATCGTTCTGTGAGGGAGTAAAGGGCGGGTCAAGTACCCACAGGATGGGGAGCACTACCAACAAGGAAACTAAAAAAGAAATACACATTAGTGGGCCCGAGGAGAGACCCCATCTGGCTTTACCTTCCATGTAGAACCTAGCAAGCTAAACCTTCAATATGACAGAGTAAATTCTTCACTGTATTCAAGGGAGGGTCACACGCTACACCTTAAAGAGCTTACGGCCTTCAATACTCTGTCACACAACTCAAAGCAAAAGCACATTACAAGGAATAGTTAAAACAGTATAATTAGAATAACACTCCTCAAACTTGCGTTGGTAGCTTGGCACGCTACTTGTTGCAGGGGCGCGTTGTTCCTCCGCCTTGCCGTGAGGGTGAGGGTTAGACTACCTCACCCCCTTTTGCCACCCAGGGATTATTCTGCCCTGCGTTGTTGGTGGTCTTTTTCTTCGTCACCGGCCGGTGATGAGGTTGCTGCTTCACACAGGTCCCTGTGTGTGTTGACGAGTGATCTGGAGGGAGCTTCTGCCGCTGCGCACTGGCTCCAGTGATACCAGGTGTCGCCCTTGCTGTCCAGCCGGACGGCGTGCGACGTGCGCTCTTTGATCTTATAGGGTCCCGTCCTCCTTGGCTCCCTCCACTTTCGCTGAGGACTTTCAGGAGGACCCACTCTGTGTCTGGAAGGCCGCGGTAGATGCCTGATACTGCTCCCCCACTTGATCTGAAAAGGCTGCAACGAGACTTTGCAATTCACGATAATATTGTTTATGTGTTAGGTTTTGTGCATCAGTGTCCAGTGCTGTGTGTGGTCCAGGAAATGGTCTACCGGTCTGTAGTTCGTGTGGAGTCAAGTGTGTGCTTTGGTTTACGGAACTTCGGATAGATAGTAAAGCTAATGGTAAGGCATCCAGCCATGTCATTTTGGTCTGTGCACAGATCTTAGCCAATTTGTCCTTAATAGTTCTATTCATTCTCTCGACCTTACCTTGTGACTGTGGGTGGTATACGGAGCCAAATTTGTGGGTCAGTCCCAACATGATTTCCACCTGTTGGAGGTCTTTATTTTTAAAATGAGTCCCGTTGTCTGATCTTACCCTTTCAGGAAACCCATGTCGAGGGATGTAGTGGTTAACTAGACATTTAACCACGGAGGCACTGTCCTCCTTTCTGGTGGGCCATGCTTCGGGCCACCCCGAGTAACTATCCACACAAACCAGTAAATATCGATACCCCTTAACCATGATGTTCATGTCGGTATAATCAAGAATTATCTCTTTCCCTGGCTTCGTGAGCAATGGAAAACGTGGCCGCGGCGGTTTCACCGTTGGTCTGGGGTTATATTGAGTGCACACTTCACATGTTTGTACAAAATGTTTAATCATATCCTTCAAAAATGGATGCCACCAATTATCCAAATTCTTCATCATCTGCACTGTCCCCACATGCCCCACACCATGCGCCTCTTTGAATGTACTTGTTCTAAGACCTGGTGGCAGAATCACCCTGCCATCCGGTCCTCTCCAAAGACCCTCCGTGCACGTACACCCCCTTGCCTTCCAGAGTGTTTTCTCTTGTGGTGACGCGAGATCTTGTTCATGTATCAATATTTGTGTGTGTCTGTCTCTTACCGCCTCTTGTTCCGCTTGTATTGTGTACATAGTGGGTGTGTAGCCTGCGGCCTGTTTTGCAGCTGCGTCTGCTGCGTCATTACCCGCCTTAGTGAGTGAATATGTTTTCTCATGTCCCTTGCACTTGATTACTGCCACTTTGCTGGGAAGCAGCAAACTATCCGCGAGGTGCTTCATATCTTCCTCGTGTTTAATCGGTTTGTTGGACGCGGTTAGGAAGCCGGCTCTAAGCCATTGTCCTAGTTCAATGTGTACTGCATTTGCGGCGTATGCTGAGTCGGTAAAAACATTAACTTCCTGTCTTTTTCCTAATCGGAGCGCTGCTACCACTCCTAATATTTCCGCTCTCTGAGCTGACTGTCGCCCTTCCAGTCTCTTAGCTTCCACTGTTACCATCCCCTGTGGTGTCTGTTCTACTACCGCGTACGCTGCTATGAGTCCATGTTTATCATGTCTGTAACAGCAACCATCCGTATATAAGTTCCTGGCGTCCGGTATGGGGTCTGAGTACAGTCCTTCCCTGACCGTGGTCATCTGAGTCACTTTCTCTGCGCATTCATGCGGCTTTCCTAACCCCATCTTGTCCGCCATGTTGACTCCCTCGTGTGTAAAGTGTAAATTCGGAGCTTCTAGAACCCTGCATATTCTCATTTGTCTGAGTGGTGTTAGTGTGAAAGTCTGCGAGTTCACGTGACGCCACAACACTATGTGTAATTAGCACATGTAGGGGTGGTTCATGACGATGTGTGCCGTTTTTGAATGAGTTTTGTGACTCGACGGCGTGCTGTGTGCAAATTGGGTGTCTTTTCTCAGTGTTATCCAGCATGACGCTAAGGTACATTAATACTCGTCTATCTCCCCTTTTTCTGGAACAGCACCCCATTTACGCATGTGGCTGTTCCAGAAACATCAAGATAAAAGGGTTGTGCATAATCTGGAATAGCCAAATCAGCCGCTGAGGCCAACTCTTGTTTGAGAAGAATGAACGATTCCTCTGCATCTACTGTCCAATTGAGCGTGGCTGAGAGGTTACGCATGCCTTGTTCCTTCACTAAGTCCCGTAATGGAAAGGTTAGACCTGTATAGTTAGGGACGTAATGGCAACTATACCCTGTGAGGCCTAGAAAAGATAGCATGTCCTTAACTAGCCGTGGTTTGGGGTGATGTAAAATGGTCGATTTATGTTGTGATGTGAGGCCTGACCCCTTCTGAGAGATTTGGCGCCTAAAAGGAGACTTGCTGACGACAAATCTGTAATTTGTGTTTACTGACCTTAAACCCCGCCTGAGCTAGATGTTTGAGAGTTAGCAACGTCCCCTGCAGACAGAGGTCAACCGTGGGTGTCGCCAGCAGTAAATCATCAACATACTGAACCCGAGTGACCCCTCTGGGAGAGTGCATGCTTCAGGGCGCGTTTCAAAACCTGATTGAAAATACCTGGTGACAGTGCGAACCCCTGCGGAAGTCGAGTGTATCGGAACTGAGTACCTCGGAAAGTGAAAGAGAAAATATCTCTGCAGTGTTCTGTCAGTGGAAGATAAAAGAAAGCATTAGCCAAATCTATGCAAGTAAACCAGCGATGTGCCGGGTCGAGACAGGTCAGAGCAACATATGGATTAGGCACCGGAACCGTGGCCGTTAAGAGGGCAGCGTTAATGGCCCTCAAATCGTGCGCCATACGATACTTTCCCGTCCCCTTCTTCTCTACCGGGAGTATCGGTGTATTCCAATCAGAGGACGAGTGCTCCAGTACCCCCTTTTCTAGTAAACCTGCTACTATGTCCGCAATCCCTGCCTCGGCTAGTGGTTTATGCGGGTATTGTCTGATCCAAATTGGCTCTGTCGAGGTAAGTTCAAAAGTAACAGGTTCACATTGTACTAGCCCGACGTCAGTAGGGCCTTGTGCCCACAATGTGTCTGGAAGTTCGTCCAATAGTGCCGCTGCCTCTGGATGGTCAGTTTTTTCCCTTCCATGATGCCTAGATATGTGTGCGTGTTCTAAAATGGCTGTATCTGAGGCGGTCATCTCAATGCAATACATATTTATGGTGGGGGAAAAAGTGACATGTCGCCATCGCGTGAGTGTCCAATCAGTGTGGGCTTTGGCCCTTTTAACGATAGTGCCCAATTCTTTAGCCTGATGCGCCGGATGCAACGCCAGTGAGACATGCGGTGCAGCCTCGTCTGACATTTCATACCAGGCCATTTGTTCGACTGTTAGATCTACCCCCGCCGCCACCCCCTCGGGAGCCACATAAATATTACGTGTAATTATCTGCCATTCTGTCCCCTCAATTTGGGAAGCAAAATCGTCTTCGTAACATTGGTTCGAGTGCCTGTCATAGAACAGAGTGACGTGTGGTGCATCGGGAGGCGAGACATAGGGATGGATCTGAGAGACCCAGGGTTTCCACTGGAGAAAGGTGGAGAGAACCCCCCGGTGTGCCTGTGTTTCTGGCTGTAGTACACCCCAGTAGATGTCGGCATGTGGTTCAGCAAGAGGCTGCATTATGTACTGTCCTGTGACCGTATAGGGCGAGTGGCCGCATGACAACTTGGTGCCGTCTGGTAATGAGACAGTCAGTCCATCTGGTTCGCACATGATGGTAGCTCCTAGGAAACCAGCAGGTCCCTTCCTAGTAAGTTGGTTGGTGTGTTAGGGGAGTATACATACGAATGCAACAGTCTTTGGAGGCCTATACGAGTGTCCAGAGGTATAGTTGTAGGCAGCGTGGTTGGTACCCCAGAGAAACCCATTACAGTAATCGAGTGCTGTGTTAAACAATGTCTCTTTGGCATGGAGCAAATGGAGGACAAAGTGGCGCCGGTGTCCACCAAAAAAGTCATTGATCTGTTTTCTACTGTGACCGACAGTACAGGCTCTGCCGTCACCTGCTCCTCGGGGTATCTCTGTGGGGTGTGTCATTGTTGGTATTCGTAGCCTCCCCACATGGGAAGCTGAGTGGGTTGACCAGCTGTCGGCGGGAGTTGTGGCATCGAACTTCCTGTTCCTCGGCCTCTCCCTCGTTGACCGTACTCCCCTCTTTGTATGCGGAACGGACAATCTCGGACCCAGTGGTTTGGATCACCACACATATAGCAACCCCGGTTGCTCCCGTTCCATCCCCAGGTCCCCCCCTGTAACCTCTCTTCTGCATACCCCTGCCTCTGCCTCTGTACTGTGTTTGGTGTGAAGGATATGTTGTACATTGAGGTGGCTGCTATGGTTGGGGTGGAGAGTATGTTGTATATAGAGGTGGCTGCTGTGGTTGGGGTGGCTCCCCAGCGGGGACGGGGTATGGATCCAAAGCTTCAGCCGTCATTTGTTTATGTTGTTCGCGAGGTCTCTGTTTTTTTCATTCACTTCTTGTCTAGCCTTACTTAATTGGAGTTTTAGGAGCTGTGACTACAGCTCTTTTATTTCTGATTCATCACTTTGGTTCTTGTCCTGCGCCTGGGTCAGGTGGTGCACCAAATGTTTATCCCAGACATGGGAGTCTGCTCCAGCCATGTCCGGATTATTTATCATTAAATTTTTCACCGCCTCCGGCACCCCGTTAAGTACGGCCTGGCGGAACCATTCCATCTGTATGCCCTGATTGCCTGGGTGATAACCTGTCAATTTAGTCCACGTCTCCGCGGATCGGGTTATGTACTCTCTCGGGTTCTGATCGGGGTTCCACTTCAGTTTTGGCATGACCGTAGACCGGGGCAGTGGGAATTTAATCCTCATTGCCTGGCCTATCTCGGTGCTGTATGTGGTGAATGGTGTGCTGTCAGGAACTATTGTGGTGTTTGCATCTTCCTCGATGCCTCTAAAGTCGGTGGGGGCCATGCACCGTGCTCCTATGGCCCTGAAATCTCCAATCGCTAAAGTGTGTCCGGCTGTGAGTGTGTCCAATTTGGCCAGCCACATATTCCCTCCGTCTACTACAGGCGGCAGTTTGTCCACTATGGCTTGTATATCTCCCACCCCAAAAGGTTTGTATTTCGGGTCATGCCCGGCATGGTGGTCAAGGGAAATTGTGTAGCGTGTCCTGACCCTGTCAGGCATTTTTTCTGTCTGAGTCTCACGGACCGTCGCGGTATCGACCTGTGTGTTAATAGTCCTTCCACCTCTCTGGCCAAATCCAATGAATAATTTGCTGTTCTAATTAATTCCTCCTCCAATATGTCTGCATACTCTTCTAAATTGCCCTCCGGCTCATTCAACTCTGTCAGATCTTCGTGTTTATTTTCCCCTTCTACCTCTTTGTCGCTCTCCCATACCCCTCTTATCTTTAATGTTGCCTTCCCAGGGGCATAAATCTTATGTTTGGGTCTGGGATTTGGCCCTCTAGTGGCATTCCCCGGGAATTCATCCCTGACGTCACTGTCTATCTCCCTCACGCCCATCCTTTCCTCATGCTGTTCTCCGTCACCTCCTCCCTGTCTCTTTATTTCAGCTCTAAGTTGACGCGCGGCGAATGGTTCAGGCTCGTTGTGTGATGTATCCATAACTGTTCCCCCTTGCCGGTGGACGGGCGATGTGTGCACTTGATTGGGGATGGGTGTGTCTGCAGTCGGGGGGGGTGGTGCGCGCGGGCGCTCGCAAGTCTCGCCGTTCTCAGTTCGTAGGGACCCTGAGGTGATATATAGAGTGGGATATACACTGTTAACGCTGGGTGTTAAGGGTGCGTATGGTGGGGGGCGCATAGGTTCAATGTCAGGTGCTGTTACCGGTCCGATGACATTCGTGGTGGTCTCCTTCAACTGGGAGTGGTGAAGATGCGTGACACTCTGCCAGCAGACCGCGAGATCCGTCCACCCCTGTTGGGCGCTCTCCATTTCCTCCACCTTCTTTTTCAGCATGGATCTAGATATTAAATTCGCCTTCTCTCCCTGCTCTCTTGCTTCTCTGGCTTTTTCTGAATATTCTTTAACCTTTTCCCATAACCAGGATCCTAAGTGGCCACTGTCCCCCAACTGTTTGTTTTTAGATTTCACCAGCTCATGCAGCTTTCGTCTGGCTTCATCTACAACTTTATTTTTCTGTTTCAGTGTGCTCTTTAGCTCCACTGATTTCAAGGTGTTCTCAATCTGTGCATATAATGGCTTCAGGGGTTCATGACCTAGCCCCCGTTCATTTATTTCTTTATCAAATTCACCCTCCATATCTCTTAACTCCGAGGCCAGAGAGCGCGGGTACACCCGTTCACTCTCCCGGATCGGGACTGTTTAGACGCTCACAGCCAGTCAGTCCGTCAGCGCTAGGCTGAGCGAATGACCCAATTAACCACGGCAGGCGGCTTGTGTTGTCACCGTTAGGTTTCCACCGCACAGACAGATTATGTTAACACCGCTAGGTTTCCTCTGTCTGCTTCTCTGCCCAGCTAAGACACTGTCAAACGTCAGCGTCCCTCTCGACACCTCTGAATTTTATTCGTCCCACTTCCCTCTTTCCTAACACACAACACACGTTGCAACACAGTACTCACATGAAATAGAAAACAATACAATTTACGCCACGACGTTACAATACAATACATACATGTAATCGAAAACAATACAATTAACGTCACACACGTGCACACAACACATACATAAAACAGAAAACAATACAAATAATATCACACACTATTAATCTCTTCAATGCTTCCAACACCTCAGCGTGTTGGGGCCTTTTACCCAATTAATGCTTCCAATACCTCAGCGTATTGGGGGCCTTTCACCCGCATAGACGCATGCTTTCAACGGCTAATCCGTTGAGGGCCTTTCACCCGACTACGACGTACAGTTTTATATAGCACTGACGTGGTACTTTGGGAGCCTTCAATCCCCGGGACTCCAACCCAGCCTTTACCACGGCCCCTCGTCAGAGACCGGGAGAGATGCGCCACCACCAAGGCGTCTATGTTCACTCTTAAATCTCTTTACCTTTTATTCCATTTCCTTTACCTTTAACCTTAAAATTAGGTTCTCATACAACTCTTTTTATCCTTTTCCTTCAAACTTCCGGAGAGGACACAGTTTTTAGTTTAATCAATATGCAGAGTTCGATTTAAACAGGTTCTGCTTACCTTTAGTGATTGCCGGCCTGTGTCCTTCTCCTTGGTTCACGAGGAAAAGTTTGGGTCGAATTTCCTCAACTCACGTTCCTCTACCACATCCCGGACGAGCCCCAAAACTGTTAGGATCCGTTGAATGTGGAAGAAGACGACTGGAGACTGGTTTTGAGTTGAATATGAGAAGCTTTATTGCGTCGTTTGCAAAGGACGGAGACCCAACCAACATGCCTAAAAGACACACTAATTAAGGTCTGACGTCTCCCTCGCGGGGGGTTGCTTTTAAGGGCTGCAGACCAGGTTCCTCCTTCTGGAATTTATGATTGGGTCTTTGATGCGTTATTATCTCAACAAGATGCAATAAATCTGGGGTGACCCCAGGCCCCTCCCTACCCCCATAAACCTCCACCTCCTGACCTCAGAGTTATTTACAACTCGAAACTATTTGGTCTGTTGAAGATTACCCTGACAGTGAAGGTCTCGGTGTGGCACAGGTACCCATCATGCACTTTTACAACAGACATACAGAATGGCCCCCCTTTAAGCATTCCATTTGATTATTCTCCACAAGCCTTTAAGTATAGCAAAACACAAAGAAATAAAGCACCATTATACAGTTATATAAAACAGTGTGCTCCAGAGAACATGATTTTGTGATACACTTTTACAATTCAAAAACTACGGTTATCAGGGCTAACAAATGACCCATATATTTTGCCCGATGGTTTGTTTGTTAACTGCATCGATGAAGCAACGGACAGGATACTTGGTTTAACATACCCAGATATCTTTAATTATTTGATTAATCGCACATCTGATTATACTTACGAAAAACTGAAAAGTTTCAAAGGGCTTAGCGTGTAGCAATCATTGTTAATGATTACGCTGACCTGAACTTGGTATATTCCGGTTCTGTAATGCATTCTGGGATTAAATAAGTGAAGCGGAAACCAAAGAACGGCATATTTGTTGTGTGTGTTAGAACACATATTAAAGACTGTTAAAGTTCAATCTGGGAAGCGTATGAGTATTTTTTATCCGGATGGGTTTCGGCACCTCGCGAGCATATTATACCCAGGAAAGCCTCTAATATTGCCCATGGCAAGCTGTGTGAGGACACCAAAGTATTAATCATGGCAAAGGTAATTATGACTCACATTGTGTTTTTATCATTTTTCCTACATTATATATTAAGCACAAACATGTGGCTCTAAATCTATGAAGTATTATAATAGTTATATTATATATACTGTCCATGTAATAATAAAGACTAAATAGCATTTTAACTGCCCTCAGCTTATAAATGGACACCAGATATACAGTTAAATAGAATCAAACTGTGGTTAAGACAATAAATAATAATATATCTACTGATAAAAATTACTTGCCTCCAACAAAATGTTCGCTACATGCCAACTGGTCGCCAATCTTTCCTTTTGTTGTCGGTATGAGCTCTTTTTACAGCAGAAATCCATTTCTCTCATTGGGCCTTATTAGCATGGAATATATTATATTTCATAATATCTATGATATTAATAATATATATCATATGATATCATAATATCTATGATATTTAACACCTGGTTTCTTTCCTCTATAATTTGTACAACCAACAGCAACACAGTTAAGTACCATTTTGCACTTGTTTAATAAATGCAGTATTAAACCCTGACACACGATTGTGCTATTGTGTTGGGGCCGGAGTGAATGGTTGGTTTTCACACCAATATGGCGCATGCATTGGGATAATGTATGCATGATGTCAACTGCAAAACCTCTATTCTCCCTGTCCATTCAATCTTGGGGCCCTGTTGGTCACGTGACAAAGTTTCAAAACAAAGGTGGGTATACATATACAAATGAGAGAGATTTCCTTTCGGCTTTTCCCTTTATCAGGGGTCACCACAGCGAATGATTCGCACGTTTGATTTGGCATAGGTTTTTACGTTGGATGCCCTTCCTGACACAACCCTTTTAGCAAGGAACAGAAACACGCTGACGGCTACGCAGCTCCTCTTTACGAAAGTCAGCAATGGTTCTTTTACATGAACCTCTCACCATAGACAGTGAGAGACATGTCCTGCCTTTGATAACCCAGTTAGCTGCACTGGGGCAACAGTGACAACCTTGTGGGGACTCAAACCCCCAACCTTAGGATCAGCAATCCAGCGCCAAATAAGTTTGTTTTAATTTTCCACTTTATTTCTAATATTGCGGTTTCATCTAGAATATATGAAACATTTTTATATTCAACATTTTGAGGATAGAATTGTAGAATTCCTTTTGTGACAATATTTATATCAATGACATGGAAGAAAAACTACACTGCGTGCTCTGCATACATTATGCATGCCGCCGTGGTAAATAGGCTCTGACTAGGGCAAAAAGCATAGCAATCAGACACACATCGGTATGGAAAGCGATGTGATAAATCTAAATACTTCGGATGTTTTGGCTTGCTAGAGACATGAATATAATCTAAACATTTGCAGCATGCCCAGGAAGGTTTGGAAGATACATTGACACATCTGTCTCTCTCTTTGTCCGTTGAAGTCGACGAGGACCATCTAATCATCCTGGGAATTTGGAACGTCTACTTGTGGGTGTGAAGATGGCTTGTCAGTCCAATCTGCGCTTGGAAAGTTCTAGTGCAGTATGGGCAGGGTTTCATGGCTGCCGCTGGGGGCTTGGAAGACCTATTCCTGTCTTGCCTGCGTTTCTCAGCTGTAGCAATTCTGTTGGTTTCGTATGATTCGGCGCCCTTGCATATAGCTGCTCTCCATGAATTCCTATCCATAGCTGCTTTCTCCCAAGAGACGTGCTTGATGTTAAAGGCATTCAGTGAAGCTTTCACGGTGTCTTTAAAGCGCTTCTTCTGTCCTCCTTTGGATCGTTTACCATGCTGTAGTTCGCCAAACAAAAGTTTTTTTGGGAGCCGATGGTCAGGCATTCAAACAACATGGCCTGCCCAGCGTAACTCGGTCTGCATCAGGATGGTATAGATGTTGGAAAGGTTTGCTCGGGTGAGCACCTCTGTGTCTGGGATCTTGTCTTGCCACTTTATGCCAAGCAATTTTCTTAGGTATGTGGTGTGGAAATGATTTAGCTTCTTGGCATAACGTTGGTAGACCGTCCAAGTCTCACAGTCATAGAGCAAAATGGTGATCACTATCGCTTTGTAGACCTTGATCTTTGTTTCTGTGGTGATGCCTCTTCTATCCCACAAATTCTTATAGAGTGCCAAAGGCAGCGCTTGCTTTAGCAAGTCTGATGTTGACCTCATCATCAATGACAACTGTGCAGGAGAGTGTGCTGCCAAGATATTTAAATGTGTCCACTGCTTTCAGTTTTTGTTCATTGACAAGGATGTTGGATCCAACATAGGTTTTCCCTGGGGCTGGTTGGTACACCACCTCAGTCTTCTCGGTGCTGATTGTCAACCCGAAGTTGTTGCAGGCATCAGAGAACATCTCAACATTGTGTTGCATATCTGCCTCAAGCAGCATTGATGGCACAGTCATCAGCAAATAGAAGGTCGTTGACGGTATCAATTGAAACCTTTGTTTTTGCTTGTAGCCTCCTGAGGTTAAAAAGTGAGTCATCAAACCTGTACCTAATGCCAATACCTACATCAGCATCTCCAAAAGCATTCGTCAGCATTGCTGAAAACATGAGGCTGAAGAGGATGGGGGCAAGCACACAGCCCTGTTTCACTCCACTGGAAACTAGGAATGGTTCTGACACCTCTCTACTGTCTTGTACACGAGCCAGCACACCATCATGGAACTGTCGTATGATGGCGATTAATTTTCTTGGGCATCCATATTTCGCCATAATTCTCCATAGACCCTCTCTACTTACAGTGTTGAAGGCCTTGGTCAGATCAACAAAGGTGGAATAAAGGTCGGTGTTCTGTTCCTGACACTTCTCTTGGAGCTGCCTGGCAGCAAACACCATGTCAATAGTCCCACAATCTTTTCGGAAACCACACTGACTCTCTGGAAGGAGGCCTTGCTCAAGATGGGCTATGAGCCAATTCAGCAACACTCTGGCCAGGACCTTTCTTGCAATGGACAGCAGGGATATTCCTCGATGGTTGTCACAGGCCTGACGATTACCTTTGTTCTTGTCAAGGTGTACAACGGAGGCATTCTTAAAGTCTTGTGGAAGTGTCTCATGCTGCCATATGACTAGGAATAGTTGATGGAGTTGATTGCCACCCTCCTTATAGACCTCAGCTGGAATTGAGTCTGGACTAGGTACCTTACCGCTGGACAACAGACAGATTGCTTTCTGGATCTTCTCAGAAGTTGGCGAGGCACCCATTGTCTCATTGACTGGAACTTGTGGGAGACGATTGATAGCCTCATCATTGATAGTAGAAGGATGGTTTAGTACTCTCAAAATGTTCAGCCTCTCAAGGATCTTGTCTTTACTTATGCGAGTAGATCCGTCTGCACTGTGAAGAGTTGGTGACCCAGAAGTGGTAGGACCATAGACTTCTTTGAGGCTGCTATAGAAGTTCTTCATGTCACTCCTGTCTGCATATCCTTGAATCTCATTGGCTTTGTCGCTGAGCCAGGAGTCTTGCATCTGACGCAGCTTTAGCTGGATGGTGCTGCGAATGTTCTTCGGTGCATCTTTCTTTGCTGTTGAGTGTAGGTCATCAAGGTGGGCTTTGTATGCACAGCACTTGTCTTCAAGCAACTGTGTGATCTCAGAACAGTTTTCATCAAACCAGTCTTTGTGCCGTCTGGAGGTAGGCCCAAGGCACTCCATGGCCGTGTTGTAGACTATCTCACAAAGTGTAACCCATGCTGCTTTCACATCGTGGTTGTCCAGCACTATGGGTTCTAGGTATTCTTCCAGCATTGTAGCAAATGACTACTTGATGGTGTTGATCTTCAGATTGTTTACATTCAGGCGTTTTAGTGCTTTCATGCCTTGCGGCTGTGTTTTTGGTTGGCTTCATAGCCGGAGTTCTGACATCTGTCCAACACTCTGCTCCGCACATGGCCTTTGTGACACGGACATCACATCTATCCCTCTTCCTTATGATGACATAATCGATGAGATGCCAATGCTTAGAACGAGGATGCATCCATGATATCTTGTTGCAGGTTGGGAGTTGGAAGGTCATGTTTGTAATTAGCAGGTCATGTTCGACGCAGGTCTACAGAAGTTACGCTTGCATTAAAGTCACCAAGGATGATGAGCTTATCTGCGTTGGGAACTGTGATGAGGACTGCATTTAAGTCTTCGTAAAACTTGTCCTTGATCTCACCTGGGTTTGTCATGGTGGGAGCATAAGCGCTGACAAGAGTGGCGAACTTCTTTCTGTGTGAAAGGGGCAGTCTCATTGTCATGAGCCGATCGTTCACTCCTTTAGGGGGTCCAGCCAGCTTGTTGACAAGTGATGTTCTCACTGCAAAACTCACTCCAGCCTCTTGTCTCTTCAGGCTTGCACCCACTCCAAAAGAAGGTATAGCCTGTGCCTATTTCGCAGAGTTGTCCGTCGCCTGCTAGCCTGGTCTCACTAAGGGCAGCAATATCGATTTTGTATTGGGCGAGTTCATTTGCTATGAGTGCAGTCCATCTCTGGGGTCTTTCATTGTTGTTCCTGTCAAGAAGCGTACGCACATTCCAAGTGGCAATGATCAGATTGTGGATCTTAGTTTTTATTGCTTTTTTTCTTTTTTCTCGACCGCATGCACAGGATCCCCACCAGCCAGTTATTTACGAAAACTTCTGAATACGAAAAATCCAGGTTACGAAAAACATTTTCCAAAATTTTCGTCCTCTGTATACGAAACAACTTCTTTTTACGGAAAGCGTGAAACGCACCAGTCAAAAATTCACACGCGCCATTCAAACAAAAGTGAGTTGCTCTTTCATTGGCTGTCTCCCAACATCCCACCCCGCTCGCCTCCCATTGGCCAGGAGGGAGCTGAATCTCCATAGTACTGCACCCATAAAGCTTGGAGAGATAGTCATCTCGAGGATCAGTTAGTCTGTGTCACCCAGAGCTCTGGGGTGGCTTGCAATAAAGGGTCACGTCTCTATTCACAAGCTCACCGAAACTTACAGAGGTGAACAAAGTATTCATACGATGGACTGCGGTCAAGGGGGGGTTATAGTCTTAAGGTTGGGGGGGTCATAAAACAATAGCACCATTGTCCTGTCCTAGGTTTGAGCCCAAGGGGTGAGACCAGTCCTGCCCCAGGTGTGAGCCCAAGGTGTGAGACCAGTCTTGCCCAAGTTGTGAGCCTTGAGCTCCATAGACAAAAGAACAATTGGCTAGGCAGGACACAATAGTAGATGCCAGAAGCTGATTACAAGAACAAATGATTACTGTCCATTTGTTAACACTTTCTCAGGAGAAGAGGAACAATATGTTGGGTACAATACTTATAAGAATACTTTTGTTATGGTCTGTGCTGGCTGGCGGCATTACCTCTCTCTTCATTCATTGCAGGCGCTGGCGAGGGGCGTGGCCATTGCCTGTAGGCGAGGTCCAGAAAGCGCACCTGTTTCCACTCAGCAATAAGCAATCAGCGAGCTATAAATGTGCGCTTCCCTCCGATGTCAGAAGATTGTCCCTCCCAGCGATTCTGTTTCCCCGCTATCTCTCTGACTCCTGGTTTCCTGCTTTGTGCTAGACCAGTTTGCCTCAATTAAATTTCCATTGATTTAGATTTTCCAAAAGTGCAAAATAAAATACTTGAATCATCTTATATGGTCTCCTGCATCTTTGGGTCCAACACATATGCTTCAGGCCCAACAGAATATTCTGACCTGATACATGGACCCAGCGGAGACCACTCAGCTTCGGCAGGCATTATCTGACCAGGGTGCCCTGTTGGGATGAGACGACTCTACCTTGCATCAAATTATGGACAATCTCCAGCACATAACCACCAGCTTGGCGCAGCTCGGCGGAAGGATGGACGCTATCGCCACGTACCTCGCTGCCACCACCCCGCCCCCTCACCCTTCACTTTCCGCTGATTTAGATTTTCCAAAAGTGCAAAATAAAATACTTGAATAATCTTATATGGTCTCCTGCATCTTTGGGTCCGACACATATGCTTCAGGCCCAACAGAATCTTCTGACCTGATACATGGACCCAGCGGAGACCACTCAGCTTCGGCAGGCATTATCTGACCAGGGTGCCCTGTTGGGATGAGACGACTCCACCTTGCATCAAATTATGGACAATCTCCAGCACTTAACCACCAGCTTGGCGCAGCTCGGCGGAAGGATGGACGCTATCGCCATGCACCTCGCTGCCACCACCCCGCCCCCTCACCCTTCACTTTCCGCTTTGGCAGCAGCGCCAGCACCAGCTATACTGTGCACCAGCGCACTGAGAACCACTCATTCCCACACCAGCCAGGTATTCGGGCACGATCGCCTCCTGCGCACAATTCCTTCATCAGTGTTCGCTCGTCTTCAGCCAGCAGCCACTCACATACTCCACCGATCAAGCAAAAACCACCTTTATCATGAGCCTATTCACAGAGCAAGCCTCGTCCTGGGCACTAGCAGTCACCACCCATACCCCGGAATTATGATCCCAGTCTGACCAGTTCATGTGAGAACTGAAAAAGGTTTTCGATCGTCCGGCGAAAGCGGAGGAGGTGAGCTCCCAGCTCCTACGAATTTGGCAAGGCTCAGAGTTGGTGCCGGAGTATGCCATCTGATTTCTGATTCTCGCCATAGAAAGTGGCTGGAATGACCCCATGCTTTCCTGCAGGGTCTAAATGAAAGGCTGAAAGATGAGCTCGCGGCACGAGATGAGACGACTGCTCTTGAGGAGTTAATCACCTTGTCTACCAGGCTGGACAACCGGCTGAGAGAGAGGGATAGATCCCGGGAGGAGTGGACCAGTCTTATCTACCTGTCCTCGAGCCCCTCCGCGAGGCCCAAGGAGGCCCCACCTTGAACTCACTCACCATTCCCTCCTCTGACGGAGGATGACGGTCAAGAACCCATGCAGGTGAACTGCACCAGACTGACAGCTGAGGAGAGGCACCGGCGGCAGACCAACGGTCTGTGCATCTATCGCGACAAGAAGGGCCATTACCTCGCCCAGTGGTCCAACAGTCATGAGTGGATCCTCCACAACACCCAGGAAGTGCCTGCAAGTTCAAGGTACGCTCCACTCCGCACAACACTCCTATTCTGTAGACGTATTCATTGACTCAGGCGCTCACGCTAACTTCCTCGATCCGGGGATGGTTGAGCTCCACGACCTACCCATATATGAACTCAAGAACCCCAAGGTGTAGTGCCATTGATGACCGACTCATAGCTCGCGTCACGCACAAGACCCAGCCGGTTAAGCTCAGTTGAACCACCAGGAATATTTGGAGCTGTTTGTTCTCTCTCTCTCTCTCTCTCTCTCTCTCTCTCTCTCTCTCTCTCTCTCTCCCCCCCCTGGTGCTGGGGTGGCCGTGGTTGCAGACCCACAATCCCCACATTGACTGGCGCACCCTCACCATATGCAGCTGGAGTGACTACTGTCTGTAACACTGCTTAATGGCGGCTGTACCCTCCCAAGATTCATAAACCCCGGTCAACCTGGAGGATCTGTACTTAGCCGGTGTGGCAAAAGAATACCACGACCTGTCTTCAGCAAAGACCGGGCTCACTCATTACCTCCTCATCGACCATACGACTGTGCCATTGACCTAATCCCAGGTTCCATGCTCCCTTCCCAGCGACTATACAACCTCTCAAAGCCGGAGAAAGACGCCATGGAGGCATATATTAATGAGTCACTTACTGCAGGTCTCATTCGGCCCTCATCTTCCCCGGTAGGCGCTGGGTTCTTCTTCATCTAAAAGAAAGACAAGACCCTGAGACCTTGCATCGATTACATGGGCCTGAACTATATCACCAAATAAAACAAGTACCCTCTTCCTCTAATAGATTGAGCCTTCACCCCTCTCCACGATGCAACTGTCCTTTCCAAGCTGGACCTGAGAAACGCCTACCACTTAGTCCGAATTCGGGAGGGGGACGAGTGGAAGACAGCTTTCAACACGCCCCTGGGGCACTTTGAATATTTGGTCATGCCATTCAGACTAACCAATGCCCTGGCGGTTTTCCAAGCTCTGGTCAACGGGGTGCTTAGGGACATGCTGAACCAATTTGTATTCATATACCTGGACAACATCCTGATCTTCTCTTGAGACCGAGATGAGTATCTCCGTCACTTGAGAATGGTATTAAAGAGGCTCCTAGAGAACAGATTGTTCGTCAAAGTGAAAAAATGTGAGTTTCATGACCCCTCTGTCTCGTTACTGGGGTTCATCGTGGAGAAGGGTTAAATAAGACCCGATTCGGCGAAGGGTAAGGCAGTGGCGGAGTGGTCGACTCCAGGGACGCGGAAACAGCTACAGCGGTTCCTGGGGTTCGCAAACTTCTATCGCCAGTTTGTGCGGGACTACTATATTTGTCAATGCGCCCGTTCTGATCCACCCAGACCCCTCGCTGCAGTTCGTGGTGGAAATCGACACCTCAGACTAGGGGGTGGGGTAGGTCCTCTCCCAACGGTCTCCCACAGACCAGAAGCTACACCCATGAGCCTTCTTCTCCCGTCGTTTGTCCCCAGCGGAACAGAACTATGATGTTGGGAATTGTGGTCTTGGTGCTCCAGGAGTGGAGGCACTGGCTGGAAGGAGCAGCCCACCCCTTCGTGGTCTGGACTGACCATAAAAACCTATCTTACCTCCATATGGCCAAGAGGTTGAACTCCTGTCAGGCACGATGGTCGCTCTACTTGGCAAGATTCAACTTCACACTAACAAACCAACCTGGCTCCCAGAATACGAAACCAGACTCTCTCTCCAGACAGCTCTCCTCAGGAGAAGACACTACCATGGAGACCATCCTGCCCGCCTCCTGTATACTTTGAGCAGCTCAATGGGAGGTTGAACGGCTAGCTCAGGACGCCCATCAGGGGGAACCGGAGCCTGTTGGGCACCCCCAAGGTCAACTATACATTCCCCCGCTGGCCAGAACCCCAGCACTCCAGTGGGCTTACTCATCAAAATTAGCCTGCCACTCCAGAGCCCACCGAACTCTCTTCCTACTCCAACAACGCTTCTGGCGGCCAACGATGGCAACTGACACCAGGGAGTTTGTGGGAGCTTGTGCCACCTGTGCTCGGAGCAAGTCGTGCACCCACCCAGGGTCTCCTCCAATCCTTACCTGTTCCTCATCGTCCCTGGTCCCACATTGTGGTGGACTTTGTTACAGGGTTACCCCCGTCCAAGGGCAACACAGTTATCCTGACGATAGTGGACCGGTTCTCCAAGGCAGTTCACTTCGTCGCCCTACCCAAACTCCCCTCGGCGATGGAAACAGCTGGCCTCCTGGTCCAACATGCTTTCGCCTCCATGGCATCCCCCAGGACATCGTTTCAGACCGGGGCCCCCAGTTTGCATCTAGAGTTTGAAAGGCATTCTGCGACACCTTGGGAGTCTCCTGGAGCTTAACCTCCAGCTACCATCCTCAGTCGAACGGGCAGGCGGAGCAAACAAATCAAAGCCTCGGATCCTCCCTGCGCTGCGTCACCTCCTGTCTCCCAGCCTCCTGGGCCACACACCTCCCATGGATTGAATATGCACATAACTCTGATCTGTGCCGCCACCGGGATGCCCCCCTTTATGGTGATTAATGGTTTCCAGCCTCCCCTGTTTTCCAGCCAGGAGGTCGAAGTGGCCATTCTATCCTTCCAGGCACCGTTTTGCAGAGCGCGTCGGGTCTGGAAAGAAGCACATACCGCTCTGGAACGAACAGTGCTCCGAAACTGGAGAATCGCCGATCGTCATTGAACCCCTGTACACGGTCGGTCAACAAGTTTGGCTCTCCTCCCGGGACCTGCCTCTGCAAGTCGACTCCAAGAAATTGTCTCCCAGATACATTGGGCGCGATGTGTTCATAGAGTGTTGGTGATGGTGGATCCCAGGTAGGTGAAGGAGTCCACGACCTCAAGCTGCATGTTATTTATGTTGATGTTCGGAATTGTGTTTATGCCCTGGGCCAGGATGTTTGTCTTCTTCAGGCTGATGGTCAGTCCGAATTCATTGCAGGCATGGGACAGGCGATTGACTAGCTCTTGAAGACCAGCTTCAGTGTGGGACGTCAATGCAGCGTCATCTGTGAACAGCATCTCGCGGATGAGGACCTGCCTCACCTTTATCTTAGCATGCAGTCGAGCTATGTTAAACAATTTTGCATCTGATCTGGTGTGGATATGGATCCCTTCCTTACCGTCAGAGAAGGCATACTGCAGAAGCATCGAGAAGAATATCCCAAAGAGTGTTGGAGCTAGGACGCAGCCTTGCTTCACATCACTGCTCACTGGGAAGGCTTCAGAAGTCCCACCATTGAAGCAGACTGTGCTATGCATGTCCTCGTGAAAGGAGGTCACGATTTGGAGTAACCTTTGAGGACATCCAATCTTCTGCAGGAGGTTGAAGAGTCCGCTTCTGCTGACCAGGTCGAATGCTTTAGTCAGGTCTATGAAGGCAATGTACAGGGGCTTCTGCTGCTCCCGACACTTCTCTTGTAACTCTAAAAACCTCTTTCAGTCCCGTTTGATACCAGATTAATATGGTATCTCACTTCTTCCTCGGTCCCCATTGTAATATCGTCATAATCAAGAGAACGTCATCGCTGATGAGATCTAAGTCATACTGGATAATAATTGGTGGTATTATTTCTTCTTAGTCTTATTCATACAATGTTCATTAGTACACATCTTAGAAGCCATATCCAGTAAAGTAGTCGCATTATGCTTGCTGGAGGTTAAGGAAATTATCTCAGAGGCAGAAGGTAAGAGTTGACAAATGTAACATGAGCTCTTCATATGACGTCTGGTGGTCCATTTGACGAATTTCCAGAAGGTGTTGTTGGAAGGTGTTGTCGTGCGGGTGTGCTTGGGAGGGTAATCATCTTGTCATCAGCAGGGTCCCAAGGATGGAAAGGAGGGGGAAGAACCTCATGCTATCTGCTGGTTGATCTTGTGTTTCGGCGGAGAGAGGAGGAGAAGAGGGTGTCAAACCACGTCTTCACTGAACAGGGCCTTAGGAAGAAAATTTAAGAGATACACAATAAAAAGAGACATAAACATAATTAATAACACAAACAAAGGGGGAGACATCATGATGGGGCAGGCTTCAATCTTGTCGCGTGGATCCACTGTGGAAAGAGATCAGTTAGTACAGCTGTTTGGGTGATGGCAATTATCTCCGCAGGTTCACTATATTTAGGTTCACCCAATTGTCCAGATCGGTTAAATATTCTTACTAGTACTTTATCCCCCTGTTTTTAACAACGACTGGCATCAGTGCTGTTAGCCAATAGGGTGCTAGTGGGAATTGGACTACTGTTGGTTGAAGAAGGATAGGCGGAAGGCGTGTCCGTAAGCAGAGAGAGAAGAGGAAAAGCACGAGTCTAGGACTGAGAGTAGGGACTTTGAATGTTGGAACTATGCAAGGAAAAGATGGAGAGCTGGCAGACATGATGGAGAGGAGGAAGGTGGACATACTGTGTGTTCAGGAGACCAGATGGAAAGGTAGCAAAGCTAAAGGTTTAGGAGCAGGGTTTAAGCTGTTTTATCATGGTGTGGATGGGAAGAGAAATGGAGTAGGAGTCATCTTGAAGGAGGAGTTTGGCAGGA
Organism: Plotosus lineatus; assembly: GCA_024760905.1. Taxonomy (NCBI): domain Eukaryota; kingdom Metazoa; phylum Chordata; class Actinopteri; order Siluriformes; family Plotosidae; genus Plotosus; species Plotosus lineatus. Next base: position 57,185,243 of record CM045734.1, read on the forward strand.
ATGTTCTAGAAGTGAAAAGAGTGTCAGACAGAATGATGAGTCTCAAGTTAGAAATTGAAGGTGTGATGTTCAATGTTGTTAGTACTTATGCCCCACAGACAGGATGTGAGCGAGAAGAGAAGGAGAGATTCTGGAGTGAGTTAGATGAAGTGATACAGAGTACCCCCAGAGATGAAAGAGTGGTCATTGGTGCAGACTTCAATGGACATGTTGGTGCAGGCAACAGAGGGGATGAGGAAGTGATGGGCAGGTTTGGTATCCAGGACAGGAACACAGAAGGACAGATGTTGATCGATTTTGCAAAGAGGATGGAAATGGCTGTGGTAAATACTTTCTTCAAGAAGAAACAGGAGCATATGGTGACTTATAGAAGCGGAGGCAGGAACACACAGGTAGACTATATCTTGTGTGGGCGATGCAATGCAATTTGAAGGAAGTCAGTGACTGCAAAGTAGTAGTGGGTGAGAGTGTTGCCAAACAGCATAGGATGATGGTATGCAGGATGACGCTGATGGTGAGGAAGGTGAAGAAGGCAAAAGCAGAGCAGAAGATAAAGTGGTGGAAGTTGAAAAAGGAAGATGACTGGACAACCACAGCAAATGTGATCAGGGACACAGGTAGGAGAATACTTGGTGTGTCTTCTGTAAGGAAAGTAGATAAGGAGACCTGGTGGTGGAATGAGGAAGTTCAGGAGTGTGTACAAAGGAAGAGGTTAGCTAAGAAGAAGTGGGACATATAGAGGACCGAAGAGAGTAAACAGGAGTACAGGGAGACACAGCGTAAGGTGAAAGTAGCAGTGGCTAAGGCCAAACAGAGGGAGTATGATGACTTGTATGATAGGTTGGACAGTGAGGAGGGAGAAAATGATCTATACAGGTTGGCACAGCAGAGAAATAGAGATGGGAAGGACGTGCAGCAAGTTAGATTGATAAAGGACAGAGAGGGAAATGTATTGACTGATGACAGAAGTGTGCTGGGAAGATGGAAAGAGTACTATGAAGAGCTGATGAATGAGGAAAATGAGAGAGAAAAAAGAGTAGAAGAGGTGACCATTGAAGAGCAGGAAGTAGCAAAGATTAGTAAGTGTGAGGTGAGGAGGGCACTGAAGAGGATGAAGAATGAAAAGGCAGTTGGTCCTGATGATATACCTGTGGAGGTATGGAAGTGTCTAGGAGAAGTAGCAGTAGATTTTCTGACAAGAACATTCAACAAGGTCTTAGAGAGTGAGCAGATGCCGGAAGAATGGAGGAGAAGTGTGCTGGTGCCCATTTTTAAGAACAAGGGAGACGTGCAGAGTTGCAGCAACTACAGAGGGATGAAGTTGATGAGCCATACGATGAAGTTATGGGAAAGAATAGTGGAAGCTAGACTAAGGGCAGAGATCAGCATTTGTGAGCAACAGTTTGGTTTCATGCCAAGAAAGAGCACCACAGATGCAGTGTTTGCTTTGAGGATGTTAATAAAGAAGTACAGAGAAGGTCAGAGGGAACTGCATTGTGCTTTTTTGGATCTGGAAAAAGCATATGACAGGGTGCCAAGAGAAGAACTGTGGTATTGTATGAGGAAGTCTGGAGTGGCAGAGAAGTATGTTAGAGTGGTGCAGGACATGTATGAGAGATGTAAGACAGTGGTGAGGTGTGCTGTCGGTGTGACTGACGAATTCAAGGTGGAAGTGGGACTGCATCAAGGATCAGCTCTGAGCCCCTTCTTGTTTGCTATGGTGATGGACAGGCTGACAGACGAGGTTAGGCAAGAATCTCCATGGACTATGATGTTTGCAGATGACATTGTGATCTGTAGTGAGAGCAGAGAACAAGTGGAGGAAAATCTAGAGAGGTGGAGGTATGCCCTGGAAAGGAGAGGAATGAAGGTTAGCCTCAGAAAATCAGAATACATGTGTGTGAATGAGAAAGACCCAGGAGGAACGGTGATGTTACAGGGAGCAGAGATAATGAAGGTGGAGGATTTTAAGTACTTTGGCTCAACAGTCCAGAGCAATGGAGAGTGTGGAAACGAGGTGAATAAGTGTGTGCAGGCAGGCTGGAATGGTTGGAGAAAAGTGTCTGGTGTGATAGGAGAGTGTCAGCAAGAATGAAAGGAAAAGTGTACAAGACGGTGGTGAGGCCAGTGATGTTGTATGGCTTAGAAACAGTGGCGCTGAGGAAAAGGCAGGAGGCAGAGCTGGAGGTAGCAGAGATGAAAATGTTCAGGTTCTCTCTGGGAGTAACGAGGATGGATATGATTAGAAATGAGTACATCAGAGGGACAGCCCATGTAAGATGTTTTATAGACAAAGTCACAGAGGCTAGATTGAGATGGTTTGGACATGTACACAGGAGGGATAGTGAGTATATTGGCAGTAGGATGCTGAGGTTGGAATTACCAGGCAGAAGGCCTAGAGGAAGACCAAAAAAGAGATTTATGGATGTGGTGAAGGAGGACATGAAGGTCATTGGAGTAAGAGAAGAAGATGCAGAGGACAGGGTGAGATGGAGGCGGATGGTTTGCTGTGGCAACCCCTGAAGGGAACAGCTGGAAGGAAAAGAAGAAGAAGACTTTATCCCCCTGTTTGTAGCTATGTGTAGGTGTGCTGTGGAGAGGGACGGTGGATGCATTAACTCTGGACCATAATTCAAGCAATTTGGCAATGAATGCTGCGGAGTATTTGTCCATGTGAACCCTAAGATCTGATATACCCAAAGCTGCCATTCCTTTCGGTCAAGGGAGTGGGAAAGATCGCCCAAATATGATCAGGTGCACATCTTTTCGGAGTGTCATTTGGTAGAAGGATGCTGAGGTTGGAACTACCAGGCAGTAGGCCTAGAGGAAGACCAAAGAGACGATTCATGGATGTGGTGAAGGAGGACATGAAGGTAGTTGGTGTCAGAGAAGAAGATGCAAAGTATAGAGTGAGATGGAGGCAGATGATTCGCTGTGGCAACCCCTGAAGGGAAAAGCCGAAAGGAGAAGAAGATTCTCATTTCAGCCAACACTGCAGAGAGGAGGTCAACCCAGTTTTTACAGCTAGTGCTTTACATAGCCTGTGTAAGCTTGCTCTTTACAGTACAATTGGTACGTTCAACGATCCCGGAAGATTGTGGGTGGTATGGAATGTGAAATTGCCAATTAAGGTGTAAATACTTATAAAGTTGTTGTGTGATTCTTGAAGTAAATAGAATACAGCTTGGTCTGAGTCAATTGTGGCGTTTATATTTGCGATCCAAAAAAAAGTTTGTTCATGTCCTCTTTTACCCCTCTTCGAGCACGATGTGTAACACCGTGAAACTCGCACACGAGGAAAGGCACACAGTAAGAGGGATG